>JAHKKF010518624.1:0-26873 GCA_019740295.1 Labeo calbasu
GGGGGCATTAATTTTTTAAGGCATTTAGGGTAATTTTCATTACTTTAAAAATATCAATGGTTCTTTTTTTTTTTTAGACAATTAGGGTAGTTTTAATTACAAAACATTTTCATTTGTAATTACAGTGCATTTATCATCTTTAGATAAAAGTAAAAAATGTTTTTAAACTTCAGTATGACTTGCGTTTAAAAGTTATTACGATGACAACATTGATGTTTATTTTGGTAATGTAATCCAGTAGCGTGACAATGATGTTGAGCCGTGTGTCTCTTTCAGGTCAGACTGGCACTGGTGTGATGGACGGTGCTCCGCATTACGACTCCGTGGTGCAGCTAAGGAAAGTGTCGCATCTGCTCAGCCCGATTCACACGCAACAACGCAACGGATCCGTCAGCTCGTACCATTTAGACGCCGTTCACGGCGACATGTCGCCCGTCTGCTGGTCACCAGGAGAACACGAGTCACCTGAGGGCAAAGGTCAACTAGTAGAGCTTTTCATGAAATTCCTTCATTTTTAAAATTATTTTATGTTTCCTGAGGTGCAATTGTAATCTTAGTATGTTTTTTCATCAAAAACAGTTACAATTTAGATATAAATGGTCATTTAAATATAAATAGTCTGTCGGAAGGGGTGTGTCTGCTGTGAGACTTTAATGTAAACGCCCACTGCTATGATTGGCTGACATCTTTGCATATGAAATGAGGATTAGATGTGGAAGTCTCTTGAAAACAGTTTTTTTTTTACTGTTGCAACTGAAACATTTTTGTTACTTTTAAACAATGTAACAATCACAACAAGAAACCCAGACATTTTTAATGTTCTTAGAATACTAAAAATAAACATTCAAACAATGTTACATTTGGGTAAAAGTAACATTAGTAGAATGTCGTAAGAATCATTTTTGTAGCATTTAAATAATGTTACAATCATGACAGGAAAACCAGATGTTTTAGAAACATTTCATAACAACGTTCAATGTTTTTTTTTATTTTCATTTTATTATGCGGTTCCACTGGTGAAAAATAAATAGCATAAAATAAATGTATTTTAAATATATTTTAGTTTAAGTATACTACAAATACATTTACAGTTATATACTTAATAAAAATACCCTGCAGTAGTACATTTAGTATACTAAACTAGTTTATTTAAAGTCTGCTAAATTGGAACAACTAATTTTGTACTTAATGCACTTTAACTGTGTGGAAGTCCAACTAAAGATATACTTTAGTATGTCTGATTGTGCTAAAGTGGAACTATTGCAAGTATACTTTAGATACTCTTTAAATATTTGCATTTACAGACTGACATTATTTAAAGATCATACAATAGTCACATTAAAACATATTTTAGGCTTAATATTAAGAAATGTGCATTGTGCACAAGTAGTACTCCAAATAAAGCTTAATTACAATTTTTTTATCAGTAAGTCTCGAGTGATATGTCAGTAAATATGTTAATAGACTTGAACTATACTTTTTTACCAGGGTCCAAAGCTGTTTGAATTCCTTCTTTCTAATGAAAAACTGAATTTTGACTGAATTTTGATCCCCAAAACTCAAAGTGTTCTCTTATGTCTGTGCAGACGGTGGAGCCTTAAACCCTGACGTCCCGCAGACGGACGTTCAGACGTGTCCGTACTGCCAGCGGACGTACCGGCGTGACGCGTCTCTGCGGGAACATATGAAGTTCTGTCAGGACAGGGATGGAGGGGACAGCGTGTGTCCTCTGTGTGGATACAGTACGCCGTACCGCGCTCAGATGGAGCGACACTTAACCCTCCACAGCCAGACTCACGAGAAGGTACTGACATCAGACATGTGCGTAACAAACCACACCAATACAGAAACACGTGCTCACTGTTTCACATCTGTTCCAGAACTCCATGTCTGAGCCCGGTATGGAGAACAGGAAGTTCAAGTGTAATCAGTGTGGAAAGGCCTTTAAATACAAGCATCACCTCAAAGAACACCTGCGCATTCACAGCGGTAAGAGAGCTGCACTTTAGTGAATAAAGCAAATGATTTTGCAAAAGGAATATCACCAGTAAAGCCCCAAGTCATATTTTACCCTAAATTATATTGTGCATATAGCAAATAAAGCGTATTTTTAGAACTTTAAGGATTTCTCTGCCGTGACATTGTTGTTAGGCAGTTAAGCACATTTATCTACTAAAGTCTCATTATTATAGTGGGAATTTTTTTTTTAAGTAATTAAAACTACCCTAATTCCCTAAAAAAATAAATAAATATATATATAATTTATTTATTTAATTTTTAAAGGTGTTTTTAAAGTAATGAAAATGACCCTAATTGCCTAAAAACTAATGTCCAAAAAAGAGAAACATCTTTTTAGTGTTGAAAATGACTCTAATTGCCTAAAATATAATGTAAAAACATATTGATGTTTTTAAAGTAATAGAAATTACACTAATTGCCTTAAAAACTAAAGTCTAAAAGAAAAAAAATGTTTTTAAAGTATTGAAAATGACCCTAATTGCCTAAAAAATATGTCCAAAAATGTTGTTATTTTAATGAAAGTAATGACACAAATGTTTTTCTTTTATATTTTTAATTTAGGTTTTTATGTATTTATTTATTTCATTTTAGGGGATCAAATTTACATAATAAAATAAAATAAATCATATGAATTTGGAGTGACATGTATGGAAGTCCATTTCTGCCACATAAGAAAAAAGATGTTAGGAAAACACTACTAATTATGGCATTAAAAGTTTAAATTATGAGATTCTAAGCCACACAAAAACATGCTTTTGTAAATCATAAATATGACAAAAAGTTATAATTATGGGATAAAGTCAAAAGTGTGTTGTCAGTTTTTTTTTTCTTTTAAGACATAATTAAACTTTGTGTCAGAATTTTGACTTTTAATCTCATAATTATGACTTTTTAATAATTATGGCATGATGTTTTTTCTCTATGTGGCAGAATTTGGCTTCCATAGGAACTGAACATTTCTTTAAAAAAATCATCTTTATGTGCACTCTGTGTCTAAATCTGCAACTACAACCCTTATGGTGCTAATTAAAGCTAAAACTAAATGAGGATAAACAAACACATGCATAAGAATAAAAATACACCTTATGTCAAAGCCAAGCAGATATGCTTATCTTTAATTTCTCCTCCTTATCTTCGGTTTCTCCTGTGCAGGTGAGAAGCCGTACGAATGCCAGAACTGTAAGAAGCGTTTCAGTCACTCGGGCTCCTACAGCTCCCACCTCAGCAGTAAGAAGTGCCTGAGCGGCGGTACGGCAGGAAACGGATCTCATTACAACGGCCACGCCCATCCCGCGTACCTCTTCCCGTCGCCCACGTCGCCCCCCGCTGTCGGCGGGAGGAACGGCAGCCGAGGGAAGGGGTCTCCGTACGGGCCGCTGGCTCAGTTTCAGCTGGAGTCGGCCGTTCCCGTCCTGAGCCGGGCGTCGTGGGACCCGGCGGAGGATCTGGCGCTGAGGACGGGCGTGTTTAAGGGCACCACGCTGCTGCCGCTCCTGCATTCGCGCAGCAAATTCGAACACCTGCTGCAGGAAATGCTGCGGAGAGAAGTGGGAGACGAGAAACAAGTGAAAAGCGAAAACCTCTCTCGGCCGTACGATGCCCAGTCGTCGCCCACAACCAATAACGCCCCCTATAGAGATCTGTCGTCGCCGCAGCGCGCGTCCTGGCACTCTGTGCCGCAGCAAATCCTCGTGCCTCTTCCGACACCCGCGCAGCTGTCGCAGGATAAACACTGGCCGAGCGAAGAAAGCATCAGTCCCAGAAAACCGACGTCACCCGCTTTACCCGAACGCCAGCATCTGATTGGCTCGCGCTTCGGCTCTCCTCCCGGCCTGGACCTGTCGATCAACACGTCGCCACGGCAGCCGAACCACATCCAGAGCGAACCTTTAGACTTGTCTATTCCCAAAGCGCATTCGGTCTCCGTCGCACCACGCAATCCGCCGTGTAACGGCTACTCGCCGCATCACGACAGACGCGACGGCGAGAGCGTGTTCAAGAGACTGACTCCGCCCACTCAGCAGCAGGTGGGCGGGGCCTATGCTGCGTCACCGCTGTTCGGCAGCACTGTGTTCAGCAGCTTCCCGCTCTTCAATCACATGATCCCCGCCGGTCTGGGACACAACGGTCTGACGTCACTTCCTCTCACGCCACCCGCGCCCAGTCCGGGCTTCCTGTCTCCTGTGGCGTACATGGTGGAGGCGGAGTCAGAATCAGTGCTGAAGAGAATACAACACGAAAGACATTACATGGTAAGAGCAAACACACTGTGAATCAGGGTTGCCAGGTTTTCACAGCAAAACCCGCCCAATTGTTTCTTAAAAGTAGCCCAATTCCACGGGAAAAATGTGGATTTGGCAACACTGCAACAACTATGATATTCATTATAACAAAATGCATTCTGCGTATTTATAATAAAATATACAAATAAAAATGACATTCATTATAAAAAGTGTTCTAAATATTTATAAAAAAAATATAAAAATGTGATATTTATTATAAATATGTATAATAAAATATAAATATATATTTATTATAACAAGAATGTAATCCAAATATGTATAATGAAATATAAAAATAAAAAATTATATTAATTGTAACAAAAATGTCTAAATAAAATGAAAATATGATATTCATAATAACAAATATGTATTGTAAATATGTATAATGAAATATAAAAATAAAACATGGTATTTTATTACAAAATGTGTTTTCTAAATATGTATAATAAAATGTAAAAATAAATATTTGATATTCGTTATTGAAAAAATGTATTCTAAATATGTGAAAGAAAATATAAAAATAAAAATATAGCAAAAGTGTATTTTAAATATGTGCAATAAGATATAAAAATAAAAATATGATATTTATTATAACAAAAATAATCGAAATATATATCATAAAAAATGAAAAACTAAAAGGATATTCATTATAACAATAATGTATTTTACATATAATTATAAAAATATTATAAAAGATATTCTAAATATGTAAAATAGAATGTAAAATAAATGGTATATTCATAATTAAAAAAAAATGTATTCTAAATATGTGTAATAAAATCTTGAAATAAAAATATGAAATCCATTATAGAAAAATGTGTTCTAACTATGTGTAAAAAATGTAACAGCTTGATAAACATAGTTTCCTGTCCTGTGTAGATATATTTCCTGTTGAAACAGGAAGTTGGGGAGGAACATCATTATTAACTTAATCATTATTTTTTTAATTTTCATTATCTTTCACAATCTTTTTTTAATTTTAATTTTTATTATTATTGTTATTTTAACCCAGTAGCCTTTATTTTACATCATAGTGAAGAATATTGAATGTAACATCTGAAAACGACCTTGAGTGCTAGTATTATTTTTGGTTTATTTACCTAGAAAAAAAAAAAAAGACTTTTAAATGTGTTTATCAAATTAGGAGTTAGATTTGACTCAAAAAAAGAGTTATTTTAACTAAAAGCCATAAAAAGTTTGTATTTATGGTTTATGATTTGAACAAACACCAATTATTTATGAAATCAGCAATGACCACTGTTTACAGATTGTTCAAATTCGAATCATTTTAATCAGTTATATTGTTTATTAACACAGCTGTATCTTTAATCTTCAAAGTTCTTTGGAAATGCTAGTACTTAGTAAGCAAATTAAATGATATTAGAATGAGAAAGACTGATTTTACACTCTTAGTCACAAAAGCAGAATATGAGCCGTTTACTATATATACACACGCACATAATGCAAGAGCGCATCATATTGCAACAGCTGCTGCGCTGACATCCATGCGCTCTGCTCTCCTCTGAACGCCATCTGAAGATGAATGATTTCCTCTGCTTGAGCTGTAAACAAACGCGCCACGCACAGGGAAATTCCCTGCACTTCATGTCAAAGGGCAGAGAGAGCGCGGGTCCGTTTCCACACGCCTGCACACTCATATCTGCACTCTGCATGACACCCTTTCACTACGGATGGTCTCTGTGAGAACACACGGGCTGGATATTCAAAATATTCAAGAACATTTATGACAAGAAACGTCTTGTACCTCACTGGTTTGATTCGCAGGGATCAGACATGTCTTGCTGTCACATTAAAAGAAATGTTTGTGTTTTTGTGTGAAATGCTCTGCCCTGCGTGAAGGTGTAGTAATAACTGGTATTTACTTTTTTTTCTTCATCCAGGCGGAAGCACTGAATCGTGGCGGTCTGGAGTATCTGTCTCTGATGGATGATGGGATGGATGGAGAGATCGGCCCTGGGAGGAAGAGGCTGAAGAAGACGGAGGAAGGACTGTATGCCTGTGACATCTGCGACAAAACCTTCCAGAAGAGCAGCTCTTTACTGCGTCATAAATATGAGCACACAGGTACAGTACAGACATCAGATATGTGACCCTGGAGCACAAAACCAGTCTTAAGTCGCCGGGGTTTATTTGTAGCAATAGCCAAAAAGACACTGTATGGGTCAAAATGATTGATTTTTATTTTAAAGGCAAAAATCATTAGGAAATTAAGTAAAGATCATGTTCCATGAAGATATTTTGTAAAATTCCTACTGTAAATGTATGAAAACTTAATTTTTGATTACTGTACATCAATGAAAAGCTTATTTATTCAGCTTTCATATGATGTATAAATCTCAATTTTGAAAAAAATACGCTTATGACTGGTTTTGTGATCCAGGGTCACACACACATATTTATGATAATAATATTAAAATAATATTTATTTATACATAATCTAAATATTTATTTATAAATATAATAATATATAATATTTAATTATGAATATTATACAAAATATTAATAGTATTTAAATATGTATTAATAATTTAATAACCTACAAAATATATATATATCATATTTTATTGAAATATATTTAAAAATATATTATTAATATTAATATATAATGATATTTAAATAATATTTATTTATAAATATTACAACTATTTATAAATCATAATTTAATATTTATTTATAATAATAATAATAATAATATGTAATAACATTCAAATAATATTTACTTATAAATGTAATAAATATTTATAAATATTATTGAAATATATTTAAAAATGTATTATTAATATTATTACTATATAATGATATTTAAATAATATTTATTTATTTATAAATATATTAATCTACATATATACACACACACACACACATTTATGGGGCAAAGACAAAAAAGGGTTTAAGCAGTTTTCTGTTTAATTTAATTGCATTTTTGTTTTGGTTTTTATGCACACAAAATAAATATCATTCCTTTTTCTTCTAATTTACAGAAGACACCGACTAAAATGTCATTTTGTATAACAATCTTGTCAGGCATATTTACAACAAAAATTTGCTTTCACCCCAAATACTAATTAGCTTTAATTCTAAATATTTAAAATTTGCCACTATCCTAGTAAGAATTTTTACTCATTTGAAATGCAATAAAATGTACAATTTATATATTTTAATATGTACAAGTCAGAATAAGCATGTTGTTAGAGTTTTTGTGTTACAGTGAATGACAATATAACATTATTTCAACCAAATTTTGACATTTTATTCTCCAAAATCTTATTTGAAACCTTAAAGGTAGACACTTTACTTACATTTAATGTGCTCTCTATGGACATAAAGTCACTTTTGTAAATTTCTTTTGATGTGGACATCAACGTCTTTGACCCCTATATATAATACAAAATCTAGTGTTCTTAAGTGTATATACAGACAGACAGACAGAGAGACATATTAAATGAGCAGACAGAAATCTAACTCTGTTTTGTTCTGTAGGAAAGAGACCTCACGAGTGTCAGATCTGTAAGAAGGCCTTTAAACACAAGCATCATCTGATCGAGCACAGCCGTCTGCACTCCGGAGAGAAGCCGTATCAGTGCGACAAATGCGGCAAACGCTTCTCCCACTCCGGCTCGTACTCGCAGCACATGAACCACCGCTACGCCTTCTGCAGCCGCGACAGCGACCCCGACGGAGCCGCGGAGGACGCCGTTCCCTACCGGAGCCCCGTCACGGAGCTGCACGGCGGGACCGAGGCTCCCGCTTCAGCGCTGGAGGACAGCGGCGCCTATCTGAGCGACTCCAGCATGGAAGGAGCGGCGCTCGAGTTCAGAGACGAGGAGGAGGAATACGAAGAAGAGGAGAACTCCCTCAGCAGCCACGCTTACGACGGAGGGTTGAGGACGGAACGAGTCTCCCTGCAGGTGAAGGACCAAACTGGGGAAAAACCTGCAGATGAGCAACAGGAAAGTCTGGACGGAGATGTGCGGAGAACCGAGTGAGATGAGAAATACTCCGGTGTTTACCAAAGATGTGAAACAGACATTCAGTGACTGACGCGTCCTCTTAAGTGTTCAAACCCCTGTGCCTCGTGTCGGACGGACCGAACTGTGACGTGACTGTGAACAAACACGTCGGAGCGATTTTAGGCCAAAGACAGATATACATGAACACGTTTCCACAAAGACTTAATTCATCATCGTATTCCAGAGCTTCCCTACAGCGCTGAAAATCACTGCGAGAGGCAGAAACGGGTCTGCGACGTTACTAAATTAATAAAAAAAAACTAGATAAATAAATAACAAATACTAAAATACATAAATAATCTCACTAAACCTGCCAAAGTCATATTTCACATTCAAAATAATAACATTTTATATGAAATTATATTTTACATAACAAAAATTATACTTGTTTTTAGATCCATTAAGATTTTTCGCACTGCCATTGTATCCTCATTAACATAAAGCCAAAAAAACAAATATATATATATATATATATATATATATGAAACTGTTCTGAAAGGAGGCTTTATTGTTGTTTTTTTATTAAAAAAATATTATACAACATTTTATTTAAAAGAGAAATTCTTCCAAGAATATGTCAAAGTCGTATTTCACACCAAAATAATGCAAAAATCAATAAATATGGAATTGTATTTTGCATAAAGGAAATTTTACCTGTTTTTAGAACCATTAAGAATTTTCACACTGGCATTACTTAAAAAAGCAACAAAAAAAAAAAAAAAACTATATATATATATATATATATATATGCAATAATTTCATGTCATAAAGCAAAAATGGTTCTAAAAGGAGGNTTCCAAGAATATGTCAAAGTCGTATTTCACACCAAAATAATGCAAAAATCAATAAATATGGAATTGTATTTTGCATAAAGGAAATTTTACCTGTTTTTTTCACACTGGCATTACTTAAAAAAGCAAAAAAAAAAAAAAACTATATATATATATATATATATGCAATAATTTCATGTCATAAAGCAAAAATGGTTCTGAAAGGAGGCTTTATTTTTTATCATACAAAATTTATTTAAAAAAATACATTCTTCCAAGAATATGTTGTATTTTACACCAAAATAAAAAAACTAAATTAATTAATTAAATATGGATGTTTTGCATAAAAAAATTATACCTTTTTTTTTTAGAACCATTAAGATTTTTTCACACTGGCATTAAATAATTAAACAAAAAATAAAAATGTATACACACCATGATCTTTGATATTTGGGCACGACAAAAAAATGTATTAAAAAAAATTGCATTACGTAAATGTCAGAATGCAAAAATCTGAAACGGTTCTGTAAGTAGGCTTTATTTTCTTTATGCATAATATAATTTAAAAAAATAAACATTCTTCCAAGAATAAGTCAGTGTCATATTTAACACCAAAATAATTATATGCAAAATTATATTTTGCATAAAGAAAATATACATGTTTTTAGAACCATTAAGATTTTTCGCACTGCCATTAAATTGTCATTACTGTAAGGAAAATAAAATCAAATAAAAATACCATTAAAATTAATAAAAATAAAAGTGTGTGTATATATATATATATATAGTTTTCATTCTTTTTTATTATTATTATTTTGGAGTGAAATATGTCCCAGAAGTCATTGACGCATTTTAAGAGCTCAGGAGCCGCTATTAACACGAGACAACCACATGTAGTGAAATATTAAATATTTCAGTATAATAGCTATTTACACCCTATGATTTGACCAGAATCCGCCGTTGAGGAGCAATAATCGCTGGTTAGTTAACGACCGGCTGTGCTTATGGATCTTTCAGACGGCATTTATGGTTTCCTCTGACATAATTATGTCAAACTGCACTATAACTCGCATCAAGATTAAACGCAGATTTGACATCGATTAACTGGAAAAAGAGTCAAATTGGACGATAATGGCAGACGTTCAGACCTCAAACTGAAGTTTCACCTTCTTCTCAGCTGTTGATGCGCTCAGATATTTGCACAAACTCTGATGCACCAAATAATGTTCGTGATGCAATACAATCTATTCATAAAGTGTCCTTTTGAGAAAGAAAAAACTGGAAAAGCCAGTCTAGCATGTGTTGCACTGAATACGAGTTTAGAAACCGAGTCAGGAAGCTTTACCGATTATGCAAATGTCTGCTGTTTAAACACGCAGGAGTTTAATTAACAGCGACATTCAATCAGCGACATGCAAATGGTGCTTTAAAATCTGCCTTTATTCATTTAGTGCTCGACTTTTCTACTATTAACTCTGTGTAAACGTGGATCTGGCACCAAATGTTTCTTGCACACCAGACCTGTGCACTATTTTCACCAGTGTTATTTTTATACCAAATTTTTAAGCTTTGTTCAAATGTTAATACATAATCTTTGTAATAAAGTTGTACATATTTTGGAAAAAATGCAGACGCTGGAGGATTTATTGTGCTTTTTAGACACTAAAGAAGCATTTTAGCACATCACTACTTCTTTTCGTTGACATTTTTGAGCATTATTTTAGATTCTGTGAGTGTTGAATCTCTCTAATCATTTTGCTCTAAAACAAAGTCACATGTCTAGTAACGCAGAATATTTGTAATGACTAAATAATGCCGTTTCACGGTTATTGTGACGCTCGGTCCCGCAGATCGTAAATCTAACAGCGGGAACGCTGGACTGAAATCAGCCGTCAGTTTCTTTGAACTCTGCTGCGTTTCTTTCTAATGACATTAAATGAGTGTCGTTGAGGTAAGTGTGTGTGTGTGTGCGTGTGCGGCGGGGGAGCCCGTTTACACCACTGACTCAAATCAGCACTGATTTCAGGCCTCCACCTAAACAGTGTGGTTGAAGTCAGAGAAGTTGCAAACGGATGTTGTTTTTACAGTTTTAATAATATGTATATATATATAATGGTCTCCGCTTCAGAGATGTTGCTCATCTGCTTCTCTGAGAACAAGACATGATGTTCCTGCTGCGTGAAACAACATGCATATGTGGGTCATATGTGGGTCAAGGGATGATTCGTTTATTATTTAGTTGCTTGTTTTTGACCAGTATTAATGTGTGTAAACCATCTTAAACTAAACCATTTTAAATTGACAGGCATCGGGATTTATTTGACTTTTATTTATTTCTTTCTTTTTTTAATTAAAATCAAATAAATCCTGATGCCCGTCAATTCAAAATAAATCAAAAACGGCTCTTTCCCAATGGAAAATGTGTTTAATTGTCATTATAATAATATCATAATGTTATCTTAATGATCCTACAAATTATTTTTTTATGCAAAATCTAATATTTATTTTTTAGAAGCTTAGTGAATTATTACTGTTGAAAGAAGAATTAAAAATGTAAAATGTCTGCATGCTGTGAGAAATTATGGCGAAAATGTGTTTAATTGTGATTTAAATAAAAGAATATAATGATCTTAATGATCCTACGAATTTAGTTTCGTAATGCAAAATCTAATATTTATTTTTTAGAACTGTAGTGAAATATTACAGTTGAAAAAAATAATTTAAAAACATAAAATGTCTGGATGCTTTGAGAAATTATGGTAAAAATGTATTTAATTGTGATTACAATAATATTATAATGTTATCTTATGATCCTAAAAATGTATTTCTTTATGCAAAATATATTTTCTATTTTTTAGACCCCTAGATAAGCGTTACTGTACTAAATAAATAAATAAAAATGTCTGGATGCTTTCAAAATATATGGCAAAAATGTGTTTGTCATTAAAATAATATCATAATGTTTTTTTTAAAAGACCCTGAAATTAATTTTATATATAATTTCTAGTTTTTAGAACCTAAGGGAATTATTGCTGTAAATAAATAAAAATGTAATAAATAAACAAACACTGTATTATATAATGTTATCTTAATGATTGTAGAAAATGATTTTCTTTATGCAAAAAAATATTTTTTTTATTTTTAGAACCTGAACTAAAAAACATAAAATGTCTGGATGCTTTGAGAAACTATGATAAAAATGTGATACACAATATCATAATGTTGTCTTAATGATCCTAAAAATGTATTTTCTTCATGCAAAATATATTTTCAAATTTTTTAGACCCTTAGATAAGTATTACTGCAAAAAAAAACAAGTAAAAATAAATAAATAAATAAAATGAATGTATGCTTTCAGAATATATGGCAAAAATGTGTTTGTCATTAAAATAATATAATGGTTTTTTTAAAGATCCTAAAATTAATTTTAGATATAATTTCTATTTTTTAGAACCTAAGAGAATTATTACTGTAAATAAATAAAAATATAATAAATAAATAAATAAACAAACAAACGCAGGGTGCTTTGAGAATTTATTCCAAAATTTGGTTTAATTGTCATTAAAAAATATAATGTTACTTTAATGATTGTAGAAAATAATTTTCTTTATGCAAAAATGTTTTTTTTTGGAACCCGAACTGAAAAACATAAAATGTCTTATGGTAAAAATATTTGTAATTGTAATTAAAATAATATCATAATGTTATCTTAATGATCCTAAAAATTTATTTTCTTCATGCAAAATATATTTTCTGTTTTTTTTTAGACCCTTAGATAAGTATTACTGTAAAAATAAATAAATAAATAAATAAATAAATATGTCTAGATGCTTTCAAAATACATGGCAAAAATGTGTTTGTCATTAAAATATTATAATGTTTTTTTTTAAAGATCCTAAAATTTATTTTATATATCATTTCTATTTTTTCCATCCTAGGAGAATTATTACTGTAAATAAATAAAAATTGAATAAATAAATAAACAAACAAACACAGGGTGCTTTGAGAATGTATTCCAAAATTTGGTTTAATTGTCATTAAAAAAATATAATGTTATCTTAATGATTGTAGAAAATCATTTTTTTTTAATGTAAAAATGTTTTTTATTTTTTTATTTTTAGAAGCTGAACTGAAAAATGTAAAATATCTGGATGCTTTGAGAAATTGTGGTAAAAATATAATGATCTTAATGATCCTAAAAATGTATTGTCTATTTTTTTAGACCCTTAGGTAAGTATTACTGTAAAAAAAAATAAAATAAAAATAAATAAATAAAAATAAAAGTATCTGGATGCTTTTAAATATATGACAACAATGTGTTTGTCATTAAAATATTATTATAATGTGTTTTTTTTATATATAACTTCTATTTTTTAGAACCTAAGAGAATTATCACTGAAAATAAAATATAAAATGAAAAATTAAATAAGCAAGTAAATAAATAAGTAAATAAACAAATGCTGGGTGCTTTGAGAATTTATTCCAAAATTGTGTTTGAGTTTTCATTAAAATGTATTATTCAGTCATTAAAATAATATAATGTTATCTTAATGATTGTAGAAAATGATTTTCTTTATGCAAAAAATATTTTTTTTTTTTTTTTTTTTAGAACCCGAATTAAAAAACATTAAATGTCTGAATGCTTTGAGAATTTATGGCTAAAATGTGTTTAACTGTAAATGTTATCTTAATGATCCTAAAAAAAAAATAAATAAATAAAAATCCAGATTTTTAAAATGATTATTTTTGACATCTGAGCTGAAATGGTTGTGTTTTCCGAGATCCACCCATTTCTATATGATTGTCACTTTAGAACAAATCAAAAGCAGAATCTCTTTCCAAACAGGTTTTCTGTTTTTATTGTCATAATTCTGAAATACAGAATTTCAAGGGAGAAAAAGCAAGTCACTCTGGCTATGGATGTGGTCTGAGGAACGGATGTTTTATGACTAGTCGTCTTCATCACAGACGCATTACCAAAAGGAAACATTCACACAAAACTGAGAGCTCTCATATTAAAATAAAATATCGAGCGAGTGTAGGAAAGAGTCAGACGATGAATCACGTACGTCCACAAGCCCCATTCTCTCTAAAGGACTCAAGGTTCACCTACAAATGAAAGCTCTGGCGTCATGTACTCTCCCTTTCTTCTGAATGAACGCAAAACGAGCAGTTTAGCACGACATTCACACGCCTGCTTTCAATACGGTGACAGACAGAATATTTCCACTGAGTAAATTCTGTTTCTTCTTCCTTTTAGGAGCCACATGAAAATGTTTGACAGAAGGTTTGGAGGGACATGAAGGTGAGCAAATGACAAAATGATCATTTTCAGCAGAACTGTCCTTCAGGCGTCTTTCCTCGAGTCAGTAAACAGGCCGTGAAGGTTCGTAATAACGCGTGGCCTTCAGTTGATGTCAGAAATGAAGAGGGATATTATAACATCAGTCCTCTCTGTTCCGCTTCTCCCCTGGAAACCTTCTTTGCGGCCCCTCGTGGAATTGAAATAATAAGAAAATAAAAATGAATAAATATATAAAATCAAACATTAAAACGGGTGTACGCGTTCCCGGTGCTTTTTCTTCTGCCCGGCTCTTTTAGTCTTGAGCCAAAGCCACAGTCCATATAAAATTACCAAACCACGGCGTGGGGCGGGAGGGGGATGCACATTTTTTAAACATATGCATTTTTAGTTCCTCTTTTGTTCTGTTATTAAAAGCAGAGTTTTGGAGAAATGGCAGCAAAGAGCTCCACCCGCGCTCAGACTGGCACACACACACACACACACACACACACACACCTCGGAACTTCCTCTATCTCACACACACACACACGCGTCGGAACAATGGAAAGGGAATTACGTCGCATTTTGGAGAGAATTGCATCCAGTTTTATTTCTCCATTAAAAGGCGACTAAATGGCTGAACCGCTTGACCTGCGCTGATCTTTATGATTATTGAGTGACACGTACGCCTTTATTTGACGCCGTTTTGTCTTTTGTGTTTTTCTGCATTAAATCTGCACGAGCTCCGAGCGGGGAATCATTTGACATAAAAACAGTTAAAAGGCACTAGGGATGAAATCTGAAGAGTTGAAAGACGGATCACACACACACACACACACACACACACACACACACACACATAAGCTTGAGTGAATCTCACAAAAAACATTTTCAGGTCGACCAACAACGAAAGAAGTTATATTTTTGCATAAAGATGACTATTACCTTAGTCATAATTCATAATTAATTTGCATTATTATTTTATTACTATTACTATTATTTTTGTAATACAATAGCTTAAACCTTAAAACTTTTATTTTTATTACTGTTTTTATTACTTACTATTATTACTGTTAAAAAAAAGCCTGGATGCTTGGAGACTTTATGGTAAAAATGCGTTTGATAGTCATTAAAATAATATCATAATGTTAACTTAAAAATCTTTAAAATATATATATTTTTCGCAAAATATAATTTATATTTTTTAGAACTTAAATTATTACAATCTAAATAACAAATAAATAAATGAAAAAAATGTATGGTGAAAATATGTTTATTTGCCATTAAAACAATGTCATAATGTTAACCTAAAAACCTGAAGAAAAAAAAAATTGAAATATAATTTCAAGAACGATTACTAAATGTCTGGAGACTTTATGGCAAAAATGTGTTTAATTATGATTAAAATAATAACATAATGTTAACTAAAAAAAACTTTAAATATAATTTTAAATAAAATTTAATATAATTTATATTTTTAGAATTAAAAAAAAAATATTACCGTAAAAAAAATGTCTGGATGCTTTGAAAAAGTATGGTGAAAATATGTTTAATTATCATTAAAATAATGGCATAATGTTAACCTAAAAAATCTGTTAAATATAATTTTTTTAGAATTTAAAAGGAAAAAAAAAATCCTAAACATGTAAAATGTCTGGATGATTTGAGACTTTATGGCAAAAAAATGTGTTTAATTGTGATTAAAATAATATCATAATGTTCTCCTAATTATACTAAAAATTCATTTTCTTCATGTAAAAAATAATTTCTGTTTTGTAGAACTTATTCCTGTTGATAAAAAATTCAATTAAAAAAATCTAAATGTCCGGATGTTTTGAAAATGTATGGCAAAAATGTGTCTAGTTATTTCCATTTCTTAGAACTTAAGATAATTATTACCAAGGTCTGGATGCTTTAAACATTTATAGCAAAAATGTGTTTAATTCTGATTAAAATAATATCATACTGTTATCTTAATAATCCTAAAAATCCTGTATTTTCTTCATGCAAAAATTTCATTTACATTTTTTAGAACTTGTGTTGAGAAAAATGTGTTTAATTAATAATAAAATAATATTATTATGCTATCTTAATGATTCAAAAGATAAATTTTCTTTATGCAAAATATAATTTCTACTTTTTTATTACTATTTTCGTCATCTGAGATGAAATGTGACCCGGTCGTGTTTTCATGAGATCCACTCATTCATAAACTCCTCTCATGTATCTGATGAGTTTATGGACTAATGAAGCAGATCTTTTATTGAACAGCAAGAGTCCGTCCGGCGCGAGCGTCGGCACCACCGTCTCCAGAACCGTCCTGCTGTCCCAGTGCAGTCTGGGAAGTCTGTGCGTTTAGTAAGATCCCGTCTGCTCGGCTCCGAAGATCTGCTCGTATTCGCTCAGTAGCAGCTCGATGGCCTGGTTCTGATACACCATGTTAATGGCCATGTTTCCGCTCTCGTTCTCCGGACGCATCAGCGTGGGGCCGAACACGATGCCGATGTTCTGGGTCGTCATGCGGTTGCTGTCGGAGCACTCCATCACCCTGAAAGGACGCAGCAAAGGGTTACTGTCACCGTACGAGACGTTCGGCTAAAAACGGCGTTCCTACCAAACCGCCGATCCAGCGACGGCTCTAAACTTCCACATTAAAAAAGGAAAGTAAAAGAGAAACTAAGAACTTCCTGTGGGTTGCTTCCTCCAGAGATACCAAACCACAGGAAGATCTTCATGTTTTCTAGTTGCGTCTAGTTCAACTTTGTCTTAGATGTGTCTCCTCAGTAAAAATCAGTCAGAAATCGTCTCTGGTCATGAAGAGTGCAGATCTGGAAGACTCTTCTCTTCTAGCTCGTTTCCTAATCTACCCAATTAATAAAGACTACTGAACGTTTCAGTAATGCTCCCATTTGAAAAAAACAACAACAACATTATTTCCGAATGTTCTCTGAAGATTTTTTTTTTAAATGTTTTAAAACATTCCATTTCATAATTATGAGAATGTTACTTTTGAAAGCTCTTTGAACATTTGAAAATGTTGCACGTAACATTTAACACTTACTTGTAACAAGTAACATTTGAAAACACTTGAATGATGTATAAGTCACATTTTTGTGCCAATGTTTTGAGAACATTAATTAGTAAACGACAGACCGTATAACACCGAATGAACGATCTATCAACATTACTGTGAGTGTTTGTTCATAACTTTGAAAGAATCTTGCCAGAACTTTCTGAAAATGTTCCCAGTTGGTTGGGTTGTCTAATACGAAAAAGTTCTGCTTCAGTTTATATATGAAACAACATTTATTGGGTGCATAGTTTCAGTAATAAAAAAAAGAAAAAAGGACTCAGCATACCAAGAAATAAATAAATAAATAAATAAGATAAAAAAAATCAAAGCCATTGAAAATTGTTTTACTGTAGATTGATATTGAAAGTGAAAAGTGTCGTAACAAGGAAATGAGAAGCACATTTTTTTATTTTTAATGATTTTTAAAATTTATTTTAATTGTATCTATTTATTTATTTGTAATTATTTTTATTTTATTTATTTTACTTGTATTTATTTATTTGATGATGGATTGTTTGTATAGCCAATTAACTGTCCAGCTGATGTAGCTAATTATCTTGTGTTTTCAATTAGTGCCTCGACTTGTATAAATGTGACTAATGCTGACGTTTTTACCATCGAAGATGGTCTGAAATGTGTGCTTTTTCTTTTCTTTGTGTTTAGTCACACAACGAATCACTTTCAATTGAAATATATATAGTACAATCATTTTCAGATTTTTTTTTTTTTTTTAAGTAAGCCTGCTTCTGCAGATTAAGAATACTGTCGGCTCTTTGACGAATTGCTTTTAAATTGCACGTCGCTTTGAATAAAAGCATCCGCTAGATGCATAATCTGTAAATTGTGAATGTGCGGCATCTCAGATCACTGGATGAGAAATTTTTGAGTTCCTACTGAGACTTTTGATTGCAGACTTCAGGATTTTGGAGCACAAATCTGAGATGTCAGACTCTAGATGTGTGAGATTACCAGAGTAACATCTCAACAAAAGTCTCGGAGAAACAACTGAGATGTTCAAGAGCTCTCCCGTGTGATCTTTCTACGCTCTGTTTCTTCTAACCAAGAACCGTTTGTGTCTGAAGTTGAAAGTGAAGACAAAAAGTTTGTGTTTGTGAAAAGAAATGACTGAAGGAAGGATTTTTCAAAATGTAAATCAAAGGAATCAATTGCTTTGCAAATGACTCACTCTTTTGACACTCAAAAGTAACCACAGAAAACGAGAAAAATATGACAAAAACACGCAAGCACAAAACAATTGTGCATTATTTGTGGCTTTTTGTGGTTCTTCAGTCGCAGATGAAGATTCTTGATGTTTTATTGGAAGTTCTTCATTCGGAGTTTTCTTTCTGGCTTCTTTAAAGCAACAGAACATTAAAGCTTTTCTGAGAAACTACAAAACTAAAAGTACTTTAAAACGATTCTATGACTCAAACTATTAAACACCTTTCTTATTTACGGCACAGTTCACCTGCATGTTATATTTTCTGTCTGTATTAGGACACAGACTCAATTCAGTTTTGTAATAACTGATATCGCTTTAATTGTTTTGTTGAAAATGAAAAGTATGCTGTGGTTGCGGACAGTGATGACGGAAGTCAGGTTTTTTGAAAATTTGAATCAAATGAATCAATTGCCTTGGAAATGATTCATTGTTTTTATGCACACTGACAACAGCAAAAACAGACAAAAAGGTGTAAAACAAGAATGTATTATATGCATTTCTCATCATTTATCCGAGCTGCTTGAATGGTCTCGTCAGTGTGTTTGTAATGAAGACACACGGCGCCCTCTAGTGTCTCAAACACAACACTTTCACCACAAAACACCCTGACAGCAAAGATTCACTCTCTTCCAGCATCAACTATAACTACACAAAACATGAACCCAGTAGAGACCGGAGATCATTTTATTCTCAAATACAGACTGATAAATAAAAAAAAGTGCTAAAATGTGATCTGGAGCTTCAAATCTCCTCATCCAGATCAGCTGAGATCAATGAGAGCTCGTGCGTTCTCATTGGAGGAGGACGAGTGGGCGGAGACTACAGTGATCCAATCAGGGCGTGATGAGGTGAGTCTCATTATGACAGGACCACAGAGCGGGGCAGAGTTCGTTTGATTTGAGATTAAAAACAAGAGTAGAAAATTAAAACAGGTATGTTGTGGTTGTGAATAGTGGCTGAAAGGAGGCTTTTTGAGAATTTATATCAAATGAGTCATGAGTTTTGCAAATGATTCACTTAATAAAACAGCAGAAATATGAAAACGAGATTCCACAAAACAAGCAAGTATTTTCATTATTAAAATCACTAGTTCGTGGATGATGTTGATAGTTAATGTGATTCTCTAAACCTGTGATTCCTCTACCGAACTACAAAAAATGATACTCTTATTTTTGTCTTGTTTTTCACTACAAATATCTGAACGTTCTTAAATCAAGATATATTTACTTGCAAAGCAAAATTCAAATCAAAATTGAGTGAGTTTTTGTTTAAAACAGAAACAAATATCCGTCAGGGGGGACAGAAAAAATAACCTTGTTTTCCTCTTGAATTGTTTATTTTTCTGAGCCCATCTGCACATTTTCAGGAGTTTTTTTTTTCTCGTTTTAAGCATAAGCTCACTTAATTTTGGTATTTTTTAAATTTTAAATCAGAAAGCAAGACTTAATATCTAAAGTAATTTTACTTCTCAAATAAATGTATCTTGATATATATATTGTGTGTATATATACACACACACACACACACACACACTGAAGAACAAGACAAAAATGCGTTCATTAAAAATCACCTGATTCAAACACATTAAGATTAAGAAAAAAGGAATTGCACAAAAAAAAAATCAAAGCCACTGAAAATTATTTTACTGAAGACTTACATTAACAAAAACAAAAAATCAAAGTGCACTAACAAAAATGTGAACAGGAAACGAAAAGCATGTGTCATCAAAAAAAATAATAAAATAAATAAAAATAAATATATAAATAAATATATATATATTATTATTATTATTATTTATTTTTTTATTATTTTATTTATTTATTTTACTTTTATCTGTCTATTTATTGATTTATTTATTTGATGATTGTTTGTAATTGTCACGAACTATTTAGCTGATTATCTTGCGTCTCCAATTAGTGCCTCAACTTGTATAAACGTTATTCACTAATGCTGTTTAAGCACTGAAGATGGTCTGAAACGTGTTGTTTTACGTCATTACTTTCAATGTGAATAATTTTGTTTTAGTGAATAATTTTTTTTGTTGTCTCTGTATTAAGAATATGAAAACATGAAAAGATTCTGATACTGATAGTGATACTGATGTATGATTTGAGTGTTCGTACCGTCTGAGGTGTTGTATCATGTGTCTTAAGGTGTTGTGGTTGGGCGGAGGCATGCTGATGACCAGCAGCTTCAGTCTGTCCACCTTTTCCAGGTAATCAGGTATTTCTAGGACACAGAAGCATCGAATCATTATAATGAATCATATACGGTGTATCTTCTCTCGTTTTCTCTTCATCACTCACTGACGGTCTCGACGACGTCGTGGAAGAATCCGTACGGGACGAGCGGCTCGGGCAGCTCTCTGAAGAACAGCTTGAGCGCTCCGGTGATGACGTGAATGTCCTCCCACTGCGGGTCGTCCAGATCCAGACGCTCTGGAGGAGAAAAAGAGAGGAGATGTGAGTGATAAATGCTGTGTGACACAAAGATGCTGCACGTTTTTAAGCATCAGGCTGCAGCTGAAGATCTGCAGAAGTAGAAGGTCAAAGGTCAAGAAAAGGTGAAGAAGGAAATTAACAGAGATTGTTTAAACGCACGCACATTGCATCTCAATTCTGTAACAGATTTTGCAGGTTCAATAAACTTTATTTAGAAAATAGTTTTGACTTAAGTTAAAAATCAGACGAAAAAATGAAAAAATGATTTAAAATAAAAAAAACAAAAATAGCTTTTAAATAAGCAAAACAACTAAAAATCAAGATGTTTAGATGTATTACAGAAATTATTCACCTCCCTAAAACGTGTTTTTTTCTTTTCTTTGAAGAACCAGGATTCACATGGCCTTGGAAAACCAGACTGGAAAAGTCATGTAAGCTAATCAAATCTTAAAAATAATTTTTAATCATTAATATAGATTTTTTTTTAATTGTCCCAAGCTATACAATATTTTATAGAGTAGAAATAAGTGTTATTTTAGCATCATTAATATACTACTATAGTTTTTACTCATATTTTAAATGAGTTTTTATTTTGATATAATTTGTTTTCATTTTAACTTTATTTTTAGTAATATTGTGGTTGTTTTTTCAGTTTTAGTACTACAAATTATTTATTTATTTTATTTATTTATTTTTAATATTAGGTAATGTTTATTTTATTTCAGGTAACTCTATTTAGTTATTATTTATTTAGGTTTTGGGTTTAGTTAATGATGATAACCCTGGTTGAGAATGTTAGTAAAAAATATTATTATAAAAATGATTATATCCTCATAAATATACAAAATAAATATCCTTCTTATCTTAATCCTTATATACTAAATCAGTAATGACTAGAAAAATAATGTAAATTCAATGCTTAAAAACAGTGGAAATCCTAAAGAATGCAAAAATGTTTAGTTTTAATTGTATTATTTTCATCATTAATATACTACTCACTAATATACTACTTTAGTTTTTATTCATATTTTAAATGAGTTTTTGTTTTTATATAATTTTTCATTTTAACTTAAAATTTTACATTTTGTTTTTTCAGCTTTAGTACTACTATTTATTTATTTATTTATTTATTTATAATCTCAGTTAATGTTTATTTTATTTCAAGTTTTTGTCTTTGTTTTTTTGCAGTTTTGGGGTTTGTTAATGATGATAACCCTGGTTGAGAATATTAGTAAACAATATTATTATAAAAATGATTATCATATTTTTTTACATAAATAAATCCTCATAAATATAAAAATAAATATCCTTATTCTTATTTTAATCCTTATATAGTAAATCAGTAACGACTGGGAAAAATCATGTAAATGTAATGCTTAAAAACTGTGGAAATCCTAAAGAAACTTCTCAAATGCTAAAATTTTAATATAATTGTTTCGTTACTTTTGCAAATTACGGTCTGAAAATTGTCTTTACAGCAGATTATTGAGCATGTCACAGACTTGTACTGAACCTGGAATATCTGTTTATAAAACGCCTTCTGTGATCCAAACCCATAAACGCCTGGGTCAGACCCGCCACAGATCTCTTGCGCCAAAACATCAAGCCAGAAGTGAGCAGCGATCGCAGTCAGGAGGCAGAAGTGAGCGACAGCAGCGATGATTCACACCATAGTGTGGAGGGTAAAGCACTGTAAGATCAGTGAAAAAGAGCCCGTTCCTGTTTATAAGAGACAAACCTTGAACTAAATCCTCAGGGAAGAGATAGCGTCCGTCTGTGGTCACAGCTCGCTCTGCAAGAACCAACAGGAATTACACACGTGACCTCACGCACACAACTGATGACATCATTCACACGTCACGTGACAAGCCGTTATTCTGTGACCTGCTGATGAGTGCTTTCTGCAACTCAACCCTTCTGACCTTCTGACCCTGATCTTACAGTACATCACATATGATTGAAAAGAAATGTAGATTTATGTGTAGCTAAAAAACAACAGTTTTGATGTCATGTTGCTTTTAATTGCAGTGAATGGCAGATCCTCTTCCTGACAGTTATAGGTGTGATATTGATGATGTGATATCGATTCTCTCTCACCATGATTGACAGCAAAGCGCAGTTTCTGAATGACGGCCAGATTCCCGCTGACTCTGTAAATCCCATCAGTGTCCAAACCTGAATAAACACACACGGATGAATTATTCTCAGGAATAGAACATCGGACACATTTTTAAAACTTGTTCAGATTAGAGGATAAAAATGGTAAAAAATCACTTTGATTCAGAACCCTTTGTTAATGTAACATGCAGACCAATTAGAGATGATTTATTCTGATTCACTCACAAATCCAGCATCATAATGACTTGTGATCATGTTTTACTTGACACAAAGCATTTAATCATTTTAAAATGTCCTCCTTCCCAAGTGTTTGTGAATGAGTGACGCACCTCTCCTCTCCACAGCGTCTGTGCATTTCCTGACAAACTGAGGGACGGTGCTCTTCTCCCGCTCACACAGCAGCTCCAGCCCGCAGCCGAACACCTGATCTGAGATCAGAAACACGGAGGAACAGGTCAGAGCAAACGCAGCAAAATGAGTGATTCCAGTTTCATTTGAATTGGAAATCCATTACATTGGTATTAGGTTTGTCTATTTTTTTTAATACCTGGCTTTTTTTCAAGGCAAAAAAAAAAGTTATTTTATTAAAATTAAACAAGATATTTTTTCCACTCTTCGAAATTCTAAAAATTAGCATGCTATTTTCACTGGGAAAAATGGTGTAGATTTACTTTACAGAAATTAGTACAGAGACACTCTATTTAGGAGCACAAGCCAGAGGTCAAAAGGTCAAAATCACCCATTTACTGTCCTTTGTTGTTTCTACTGTAAATACTCTCGAAAATGTTATTTATTTATTAAATATTTTTGTGATTATCATGACATCTTATAAGCTTAAAAAATAAAAATGGGCTCTGAAAAAATAGCACACATAAAATATACAGAAAATCAGAAAATTATCACCACATTCTCATAATTAATGTTTTGGAATAAACAAAAATAAATTATTTTTAATTAAAAAAAAAAAAAAAAATATATATATATATATATATATATATATATATATTAAGAAATGTTTATAAATAAATGAATAATTTAATTTAATTTAATTTAATTCAGTTTAACTGCATGTCTGCTGCCTAAATGGCTCAAAAATATTAATAAATTAAAAATTAAAAAACAATCACAAAGAAATGGAAAGTAGCAGTGAATTAAACATCAAATTTGAAAGTTTAAAGACTTAAATACCATTTTCTTGTAAACCATACTCTAATAATCTTTGTTTTATTTACAACTTTGAAAATCATATTTTACAGTGTAGCAAAAAGGTCAGAAGTTACAGTATTTTTAGAAAAATTTGGAAACATTATGATTTTTAAATGTTTTAAAGTCTCTTCTGCTGCAAAAATACAGCAAAAAGAGTAAAATTATTTTTAAAGTAAATAATAATTAAGAAAATTAAAATATCATTGAGCAGCAAATTAGCATATGACGCTTCAGAAATCATTCTAACGTGACACTGAAGACTGGAGTAATGATGCTGAAAATTCAGCTTTGATCACAGGAATAAATTACATTTTAACAGATATTCACATAGAAAAGTAGTTTAAATTGTAAGAATATTTCACAATATTAGATTTATTTATTTTTTAATAAACACAGGCTTGGCGAGCAGAAGAGACTTATTTTTAAAATATTTAAAAATCGTAATGTTTCCAAACATTTGACAAGTACTTCATTTCCATATATATTACAAACAACATTCATGGTAATTGTAAATAAAATTATTTTATTTCAGACAAACTGTATAAATAAAGAGACGCATGATGCGTTTCATTTTGTTTCTGAAGAGAGAAAAATAAGGCAGAGCTAAATGAAAGAAAGTAACGCAAAAGTAACGTAACACATTACTTTCCATAAAAAGTAACTGATGTAATTGGTTACTTTTTAGGGAGTCTATGATGTGAATTTGTGTCATGTAAGCAGCAAAGCATAATGATTTACAGTAGTTTTGACACGTTGTGACGCGTATCTTTTAAGGCCCTTTCACACCAAAAACGATAATTCTAAAAACAACTATAATGATTTCGTTGTCTGTTCTGATTGGCTCTCTTTGTTTATTGGTCATTAGCTCAAGAATCACTCTGAAAATGATTCCAATGATTCGTTCCTCTGTGCAATTATCATTATAGCTGTGGTGTGAAATCTTTTCAATTTAGAATGATTATTTAAACTATATCTTTATAATTATCAGCCTAGGTCTGAACAGTCTTTTAGGGTTTACTATGGTAAAGACTGCTGACCTTTAATGAGTCCTTTCTCCTGCAGCGTCTGCAGCGGAGGCCTCCTGAGAATCAGCTTCTTCAAGCGGCTCTTTACTCGCTTGTGCTCCGAGTTTTCCAGGTAAGACGTGGAACGAGGGACTGCGGGGACAAAGAGTGACACAGAGACGCCTAAAAACACTGCAGTGGGTGACTGTTTGGAAACACAGATGTTGAAACTTACGCGACGCCTTGTTTCCGCTGCGATTCTCGTCCTCGTCTCCGCTGTGATCCAACATCTCGACTGATCCGGCTCTCCTCAGAGAATACAGCAGCACATTATCAAGAGGATTCTCTTTATCCTAAAACACACAAAATCACCAGAAATTCATGCTTTGATTCATCAAGGACACATTAATTTGATCACAAGTGACCGTAAAGACACTTACAATCAGTGTTGGGGGTAACGGATTACAAGTAATGCATAATCAGATTGCTTTTTTTAACTAACTAGTAAAATAATGCATTATTACTTAACATACAAGGAAATATCTAAGGTACTTCTTTAAATACAGTAAGTAACACCAGTTACTGTTTCCCACGTACTGACGGCTCGTGTTGCCATGTTGAGAGAATTCGGATAAACGCAGAGGCGTTGTGTGAACATGATGTTACTGCAGTTAGCATGAATTTACTCATCTCACTCGCACAAAAACAAATTCAGTATTTCTCAAAATGAATAAAACCGGTGAAATGCAAACCTGCAATAATTTAGTTAAATAACACAAACATCCTTTATGTGTTAAATCCTATTTTATTAACCAATGTCTTTGCTGCTCACCTTCAGTGATCACAGTAAAAATGACTTTAGACTTTAGTGTTTCATTTTGTGTCTGAAGAGAGACAAATGAGGCCAAACCAGATGAGAAAAAGTAACCCAAAGTAACGTAATGCAATACTTTACATAAAAATTAACTTAATGTAATGTAACATTGTAACACATTTCCTTTAAAAGTAACACCCCCCCACACACCGCTAATAATGTGTCAAAAGATTTCTGTTTCAAAGAAATGCTGTTCTTTTGAACTTTGTTCATCTGTGAATCCTGGAAATTAAAACGTAAGACAGTTTCCACAAAAATATTGTGCAGCACAAGTGTTTTCAACATTGCTAATAATCAGAAATGTTTGTTGAGCAGCAAATCAGCATATTAGAATGATTTCTGAAGTATTGTGTGACAATAAAGACTGGAGTAATGATGCTGAAAATTCAGCTGCGCATCACAGAAATAAATTACATTTTAACAGATATTCACATAGTAAATAGCTATTTTTAATTCTAATAATATTTCACAATTTTACTGTATTTTTGATCAAATAAATGCAGCTTTGGTGAGCGTCTTTCAAAAATATTGCGTAAGTGTGTGTGTGTG
>JAHKKF010518625.1:1535-18500 GCA_019740295.1 Labeo calbasu
GATTTGAAAAAGGGGATATTATTTTTACAGATTAATTAAAAACCACTGCATGAATTTTATCATTATAGGGTAGATTTGTACATACACTGCCAACACACATTAATATTCAAACAGCATGTAAAAGTGAACTTAGCATCCGATGACCCCTTTAAAAATATATATCTGAGCTGCCAAAACAATGCAGAAACATTAGCAATGTTAATTAGTTCTAGATATTTACCAGTTAAGATTAAGCATAGCTTGACTCATGAACCAAACAAATAAACAAACAAACAAGAACAGTTTGTTGCTGGAGTCAGTGTGATAAATGCACTTGACATCTGCGGATGCTGAGATTGTCTGGCTGCACTTCTACTGATGTTTCCTCACTGTGGATAGTGAAGAAGGGACAGAAACTTCTTCAGGCTGTAACAATACACACATAATGGTATATATACATATAATAATTTCATATCGAAACAATATGAAACTTATAGACTAGGTTTATATAAAATTATTGCTTTTAGCTTTTGAGAACAAACATGATGTTGTAATCATGGTGTTGTAAACCAAAAGTTTCACCTTAACACAGTAATATGAGTTTTCACAACAATATTTTTGAATTATCTTTCTTTCTTCTTTTATTACTACTATAGTCGATATACACACAACGCACACGCACTGAAAACAACTAAGCATTAGCTGAAAGAAAAGTATGAGGTACTTATAAACAAAAAATAAAACATTTGTCATACATTTCTGACACAAACACACAGAGGCGCATCTGTAAATGACCAGCGTGTGCAGAAAAATCGACAACAGGCTCTAATGAGCAGAAAGGTTGTTTGTGTGAGTTAATGTGTTATGAGTGTGTCTGGCGGGTTTGGTTCATACCTGTCCTGTGTTTCTCCCAGGAAACAATTACTGGTCATATCTCTCTCTCTCTCTTTCTATCTCTCTCTCTCACACACACACTACAGCAGAGGGACAGAAAGATGTGCGAACAACATATGCACAAACAAGTTCAAACATACAAACACTTAAGCATTCCCCTAACACAAGCGCTGTGATTTAACCAAGACACGTAACAGAACCCAAACCTCAAAAATGTAGCTATAAACTGCTTAAATCATCTGGATCCAGTCAGATTTATGGAAATGAAAGTGTTTGTGGCCTATCACAGGATTTAAAACTTCCATCAATTCCAAAAAGTGGCGTTATTGTTAAAGAAAACAAAAATATCATTATCCATCCATTCATTTACTCATGCTTCTTAAACTGCTTGACCTCTGTAGGGGATGCTGGACATTTTATTATCTGAAATAAAAATAAAAACTAACTGGAAAACCCAAAAACTTTGACAAAAAACAAACAATAAATAAATAAATAAAATATTTTATTATATTTATATATATATATATATATATATATGCAATTTCTGAGTGAAAATGGTCTTGACAGTTTTTTTCCCCCCAAAATTTCACATTTGACTGAATCTGTTACTTGCTGTTTCATTGTAACGGTAAAATTTACTAGTAGTTTCTGAGTGAAAATGTTTATATACTTTTTTTTCAGTGTACATCTCAATATTTGTGTATTTGCTTTAAAAAGGTTTTTTTTTTTTTTTTTTTATGTTTTTTTAATCTTGACTCAAAATTTGTACTGCAAAGACTAAAATTCAGTAAAATATGTAGTTAAAATGAAAGCATATTTTCCTTTTTTTGTTTATATTTACAACACAGCATGGACTGATGTTGCTATTTTATATTTTATATAACAAAAATATTAAAATAATCATATTAATATTAAATCTCTTGAATCAACCTAAAAAAAACAGTGTTATTGTTAGCAAAATTAAAACAAAAACACTTTCATAATCTAAAATAAAAATTACTGCAAAATTTAAACTAATCTAAAATGCATTTTCATGATAATTTTAGTTTAGAATATTTTGTAAATGACTGAAATTTTATGATACATTTATAATACATTTTGGCGTCACAAGAATACTAAAATTAACAAAATCAAACACAAAAAAACTCAAAATATTTATTTTAATAATAATACTAAAATGTATAGTATTTTCACAACTTAAAAAAATGCTTAAAAAACTTAATGTTTCTGTGGCCACAAAGCAAAAATAGCAGTATTGTTGATCCAGAAACATCCCACTTCACAGGCATTGTGTGTTCAAACACCTAAAACCGTGTCACATGTGATATAAAATGCATGCAAATACACAAACATTTTACACACACGGATACTATTTTTATAACAGCATCCGTTCTGCATCCGTACTTGAGCAAATTCCAAATGCTCTATTTTTTTCTGTAAGTGTGACATCAACAGGAACCACATTTTCACACATGCATACACACGCTCACACACAAAAGGAGAATAAACAAGAAACAACAGGGGAATAGAGAAAAGAAAATGTGAGAGAATAAAAACTGGAAGTCTTGCCTCAGTATGAAAGAATAAAACAAACTCCAACCTCCTCTGACAGCTTTCCACAACGATTACACAACAAACAAAGGAGATACAAGACTTGTCTCTCTATTTAAACCTAATCCACTCATGCACTACTCTCACACACACATACACAGACCATCTCCCTCCGAAAGATGCAATGTATGAAGGCTTGCCTCCGACTGTTAGCCTGACCAAAGTGGAGATTGTGGCAAACAGCAGTTCTTTGTGAGATACAGCAGTGTAGGGTAACCGCTGCGCTGCTGTAGTAACTCACAATCTGTTGCATGCACTTAAATCATTTTATGCATATATTACATTTGCATAGGAAAGAGAATGCATGTACTGTCACAAAACAAACAAATACACACACACACACACACACACAAGAAGCTTTAGACAGATCCAAGCAGTGCAGAACAGGGCTGGAGAAATATGCTAGCCTCATAAACACACATTAATTACCCTTACGTTTATCAGTACATTTACACTTGCCACATGCTTTAATGCAAAGCAACTTACAGTGCATTCAAAGTACATTTTATCACAATGGGCACCCTGGGAATTAAATTCGAGACTCTGGCGTCACTGAGTTGAAGCAACATTTACATGTATGTATTTAGCAGACACTTCATTCATTGCAACTTACAGTGCATTCAAGGGACATTTCATTTTTTATGTGCGTGTGTGTGTTTTTTTTACATTGAAAATTATAAATCATCTGAAATATGAATAGTTTTCTATTGATGTATGGTTTGTTATGATTGGACAATATTTAGCAGGACATACTATTAGAACTATTAGAAAATCTGAAATCTGAGGGTGCAAAAAATACTTTACTTTAAAAAAATTACTTTTATTTTTATTTCATAACTTCACTTTTAATGAAGTTCCAGCTGCGTCAGTAAGAACTTGGTCCTTTGTTCACTTCATTGTTCCCGCAAATCCGTTTACAAACAAGGCGCAATTCGACAAAGAATTTTCAGATTAAAACAAAAGACGATGCTGTGCCGGCTATATAGGATCTGACAGTATTGTCTGAACACATAAGTGTGAGTAACAGTTTGTATTATGTGTTCACTATTGCTTTGTCTGTTATTACAGATCGTTTGATATGTATTGAGCATTTAACCTAAACCACAGAACGAGACGCGTCATAATAAGAAAACCACGCCCACCGGGGGGAAAACAATCCATTGACTTTGTATTGCGGGAAGCTGCCTCCTTGTCGTTTCTGACGTATAACAAAATAACATAACAATGTTTAAAAGCTTCTATGTGACAAGGTGTACAGTAAACAAGCTAAAAAACCCAGAACTATGTTTTTATAAGCTGTCAACCCCAAAAATGAGCGTTTAAGGACACAAAAGTAGAGCACAACTTGTCATATTACTATGAGAACTACGCACACTGGAGGGAAACCTAATTGGCGATAGGAAGCATTCATTATTTTTAACCATGTTAAAGGACTATTTACCACCCTATGTAAACTTGAGAGGAGGAGATATATTGAAAAGCTAAATTTTATTGGTCTATGTCAGTGCTCCTTTTCCTTACCTTCCTTTTTTTGGAGAAATGATCTGAATGGCCCAACATGAAATACCCTGACATCTACAACTACTTCCCGGTGTGGGCGTGGCCTAAATGCGCTCTGTCTCTATGAGGGATGTAGGCTGTCAAACATACACCACTGTTAGCCAATCATAGCAGTGGGTGTTTATTTTCGAGTCTACAATCCACCACGCCTATTCAAACTATGCGTTCTGATCAGGTGGTCAAAACTAAAAAATAGTCTATTACTTCTAAATTATGTTGTTGTTGTTTTTTTATGTAAAAATCCTGATAACATTTTTAGTGTGTGTTATCAGAACAGTACAAAATAATAAAAAAAGGAAGTTTATGACCTCTTTAAAATTCGGAAAATGAAATACTTCCTCATTATCTTGTGATTCCTGTGCATTCCTTAACAGCAAAAATGCAGATGTCTGAAGTCTGAAGGTCTGAAAGATTTTTTTCTTTTCTTTTCTTTTCTTTAAGAAATTCTTTCATTCACCAAGGACATTAAATTGATCAAAAGTGAACGGTGAACAGTTCTTAAAAGAACATTTTAAAAATCTAAAGAAACTTTTTCAACTATAAAGAACCTTTTCTGCATTTGAAAGGTTCCTTGGATGTTCAAGGTTCTTCATGGAGCCATCGATGCCAGTAAAGAACCTTTATTTTTATCTTTCTTTGTTTCTTATCTATCTTTAGTTCCTATTTTCTATTGGATTCAAGTCAGGTGATTGGCTGGGCTATTCTAACTTTATTTTCTTTTTCTGAAACCAATTGAGAGTTTCCTTGGCTGTGTTTGGGATCATTTTCTTGCTGAAATATCCACCCTTGTTATATGTCCATCATCCTCGTACTGTAGGTGTTGGGACTGAACCAGCTAATATTAATTTCCAATTAAAAGGGGCAGGATTGAAAATTACTGAAAGATTTCAGCTGGTGTCTTGGCTATTTGCACCTCCCTTTCTTCATGTGTTCAATACTTTTTCCCTGTGTCATTCCATTTTATTACAAATAACTTAATTTCTGACCATAAAATCTAATAAAAATAAAAACACATAATAATATTTCACAATATTGTTACCTTTTTTTTTTTACTGTTTTACTGTATTTTGTAATCCAGTAAACTCAGCGTAACAGACTTTTTTTCAAAAACATAAAAAAAAAATAAATTCGCTCAGTCGGCGCCAATGGCCTCATGATTAGTGCGTCGACACCAGAGTATGTGAGCAGAGAGGAGCGTGGAGTGGAGTGCTGTAATTTTTAATGGAGTGAGGAGCGGGAATTTTAAAAGTTGGAGCGTAGTGGTTTTTACTTGCTCCAAATGTGCTCCAGCATCACTCCATCACGAGTACAATTCATGACAACCCATAATATAACAACATCCATTTAGTAAGAATTCACGTTAAACATAGCCTATTTAGCTAGCTTGATAGAGATGGATCATTCAAATCAGAAAGAATGTGAAGACTAGGATGACAGTAATGGACATGAGCAGAAAGTTATAGTTTTCAATAAATTAGTTTGTTGAAGATGCTGAATATTTTCAAGTGAAAACGTGATTTAAACAAGAACAATACTTATTCGCACGCAATCGCTCTCTCAATAATGCATTCAAACAAATGTAAACTTACTGTGGTACTTCATCTGTATCCGATTTCGAATGAGAAGAAATATGTAAGAAATGCAGCGACCTGTACGTAAAATAACTGACGAAATGTACTGTTATTTTCATCACAAACATTTGCATTGCAAAGAGTTGCAATTATACCTTTTAATGCTGACAACCATGTTATCTTGGCATGAGGAAATAAGTTTGCACACTAGTGTTCCAATAAGCCACTTTAAAACTATCCTGTTGTTTTATTTCTGTTATTGTCTTCTTTTAATGTACGTTATGAACAGAACTATGGTATTTCAAACATACTGAAATAGTTTCGACACGGATTGAAGGCGGAGCTGTGTTTCTGGTGTCAGTGAGCTAGGAGCGGAGCGGGAGCAGGAAACAGTGAACCCGGAGCGGAGGTAGAGCGGAGCGGTAATAAAATGCTCGGAGCGCGGAGGGGAAATTGTTGTCACTCCACTCCGCTCACATACTCTGGTCGACACATGGCGCAGCTGCGCTCACGGCGACCCGAGTTCGATTACCGCCTTGAGGTCCTTTGCTGATCATGCTCCCCTCTCTTCTCCCAGTGTTTTCCTGTCGTCTCTCAACTATCCTATTTATAAATATACATAAGAAAGGCCATTTAAAAAAAACGCTCAAACTCCCAACTTTTGGGAGTGTATAAATGAAATACTGTCCAACAATAAATTAACAAATTAATTACTTAATTGCCTAATACTGGAGTATGGCTGCTAAAAATTCAGCTTTGCTATTGCAGGAATAAATTGCATAAATCGCTCAAATCCCAACTTATGAATGGTAGCGTATATATACACAATATTGTCCAAATATAAATAAATAAATATCCCTCTCAGGTCTGGTATTTGTACAGGACAGTCTAGTTTTGTTTGTTTACATGGTTATTAGCATTTTGGAACAGAAACGGATCCTTACTAAACTGTTGCAGCTAGAAGTAGAAAGCTAATGTTTGTCCTCACAGAAATTCTGTTATTAAAAGAGGGCATTCACATCCTTTTAGCTATATAGTGTACAGTATTCATCTAGCTTCAGTACACACACACACACCTATTCAAAGAAAATGAAAGCTGCTGCTGTAACAGACAGACCAATCTGAGTTCTATTGACTTATCGCAGAGTGACTGATTCAGGCTGAATAAAAAAAGGGCAAGCGTTTCTTATCACATGCATTGTGTTTTACACACACATATACAGATAAATACATTCACGTCTATCTTATAACGACAATATCATTTAGACTCCACCAATCAACAAAACACAGGCCCCTGTGTGCATTTACTGTAGCCTGAAGTTGATTTTTTAGCCAAATTAATTTTCCCACATGTCAGATGAAATTTCGCCCTGAGCCAAAGCAAACGCATGAGTTATTGCCTCGTGCTTGCCAAACAAAAAACAACACATAGAATGAACGCTAGAAGCCCTTTTGTGAGTGAGATCTCTGCAGGCCAATCAGAGATGACTGTATCAGTGAAGACTCATGGGTAATGACTGCTGGGGTACTTCCACTTACCCTGTCATTTATGCACCCTCCTTTTATTTCCCGTCCCTCTGACCTCACACCAAAACCTCTGCAGGGTCTGTGATGCTGGAGAGAGAGAGCGAGAGAGACTGAGAGAAAGAACGAGGGTGTAAATAAACGAGTGGAGCACCTCATATTGCTCATTAGTGGTTAGCCAGAAGTAAGTTGCTGTGTCAGGTTAGGACAGGACTGTCTCATTAGGGATACAGAAACACAGCCAGGCCAATGACTGAGAGAGAGCGAGAGAGAAAGAGAGCAAGGACAAACAATTTAAACCTCCCAGAGGGTGAGAGAGAGAGAGACAGACTGAGAGAAAGAGAGAAAGAGGTAACAAGGACAAAGAATTTAAACCTCCCAAAGGGAGTGAGAGAGAGAGAGAGAAAGAGAGAGAGAGACCCTTCACCTTCGTAATTATTAAGCCAATAAACAAGTTTTCATTTAGGAGAGACACAAGTGTGTTATGTTTTTGTTGCTGCATACCCGCTTGGGTTATTATTTGTGTATTGCATCATCCCACAAAATTGGTTTTCTGTGTGTGTGCTTATGTATCTTTTCTAAGTGCTTTATAATTCTGTGTATGTGTGTTTGCAAATGTACATCATGGTCTAAACTTCTGTGACCACTAGTGGGAGAAAAAAAAGGCAATTAATAAATATAAATATTTATACAGTACGTAAAATATATTTTAATATTTTATATTAAATAAACAACAACAGCAACAATAATAAAAATAATAAATTATAATTATTATTATTGCTATTATTTATTTATTTGTTCATTTATTTATCTTTTTATTATATTATTTATTTTTTTATTTTTTTATATATTCTACTCTCAAATGTACATCATGGTCCAAAAGTCTGAGACCACTGGTGGAAGGAAAAAAGAAAAGGAAAGAAAGTATACACATATATACTGCCTTGAATTCTAATTTTAATAAATATAAAATGNAGTATACACATATATACTGCCTTGAATTCTAATTTTAATAAATGTAAAATGTATATATATATATATATATATATACATTTTACATTTATTAAAATAATAATTCAAGGCAGTAACAATTTAAACAATATATTTATTTGTGAACTTATGTTCAGTCAGTCTTTTTAATAGTTAAATTTAACTTTTTAATTTTTATTTTTTTTTGTCATCAGTCGTCAAAGCTTGGTAAATACTGGTCACAAACAAGCTGATTACCCACTAAAAACTCCCACACATCATGTTTTCATGCCATTTTAAGGCTTATTTTGACGCAACAAACTGATTATGTCTAAGCATGCGAGTTGTTTCCTTTTTTTTAAATTAGTCTTCCCATTAACGCCATTATATTGTTCATTCAGACTGATTCGCAAATGCAGCACGCGCACGAACGCAAGAGGCGGGATTTGACACGTGAACCAATCACAGCTGAAAATAACCAGTCATACCCAATCATATCGCGATGGAGGCATTGCCTCCTCTCAAGTGACTTTCCCAACTCAGTTGCCGCTGGACAGTGTTTCTTCAGAAAAATTAGTGATTTATATACTTTTTAATGTTATATTTAGTAATATTTGGCATTGTTTTATGTTGTACTACACTGCCTCCCTTGCCCCCTCTGAGAAACTGTGAAAAGGGTCCATGAAAAGAAGATAAAATAGATAGGTAAATAGGTAAATAGATAGATAAATGTGGTCTCACTTTTGAACCCCACTGTATATCCAGCTGGTGACAGTCCCATTACGTGTTACAATATTCCTGCCACCCAGAGTGACGACGGGCCTCTGATCCGATTTATGGAACTTAATTTGCCAACTGAGGTCAACCTTGTTGGGGGACTGATTTGACCGTCGCACCAGAAGGCCAGGAGTCCTTCTCTGTCCCCTCACAATGTCTCTGTAAACCAAACCCTAAGCCCTTTATCTTCACCTCAAAACGTTTATACTGACCCATGCCCCTCAGAACAGGATAGCAGGGTCATGATTCTAAATCAACTGCAAAACAAACACCCACCCAGGAATGCCCCAGGGTTAAACACAGGTTAAGCTCTAGCACATCTGTGGCGTCTTGGTGATTCCTACGTGTGCAAAAACAGCATTTACAATAATACATTTACAGTGGAAGGCTTTTGGTAAAACACTCTTACTGATTATTTTGTACAAAATGTGTGCTATTCAAGCTGTTAAGTTGCATAAATAGTCTTTTTAGTGGCAGAACTACTATTCTAGGCTAATTAACTTAATCTTTGAATTCTTGCAAAGTACATGGTTTACTGACTTCATTTGTTTATGAAAGAAGTAAAAAAAACTGGATACAAAAGACTGGATAATTTTGCATTTACAAGGCTAGTAAACAATTTTATCACAAGTCTCATTTGTGTTATACTTTTGCTAAAACTTTCAAAAGTTTTGCTTATTTTAATGTTTGTCCTCATGGTGTAATCCATTGTACAAAATTGATTCTAACTTTTTAAACATTTACAGAAAGTTTTAATATATGAAAAACATCTAGGCCACTATTCTAGCAGTTTCCTCTAAAAGTGACAGTAACACTTTATTTTAGTTTCTTAACTAGTTGCTTATTAGCATGCATATTACTAGAATATTAGTCATTTATTAGTACTAATTAAGCACATATTAATGCCTTATTCTACATGACCTTATTCTACATCCCTAACCTAAGCTTAACAACTACCTAACTAACTATTAATAAGCAGCAAATTAAGAATTTATTGAGGGAAAAGTCGTAGTTAAAATTGAATAAGTGTTCCCTATTCACTACTATAAGACATGATAACAAGCTTTAACAAACACGCTCAAGTCTGCAAATGACACAAAACAATATTACAACAAATGTTTAAAGCCTTGTGCTCTCCTCAGTGGATATAGAAAAAGATTTTCTAACAAATGCAACCAATAAACCTAAATTAGAATAAAAGGACACCATGCCTTAATGATACAAAAATTGCAAAACACTTATACACATGGAAGGATGGAAGGTATATCATTGAACGTGGCGATTTCATATGAATTCATATGGTGTTGTTCACTGTACGAAAACAAGTAAGCATGAATGCCTTCCCCCAACTCCACCCCTAAACATAACCATCACCAAGGTGAGAGCAGATAATACAAAAACGTACAAATGAGCTTATATGAATTCATTAGAATTAGCCACCAAATCGCCAAAATGTAAAACAGCTATGAACTAGGGATGTAACAATACAGTTATTCTACAGTTTAATACATAATACATAAAAAAATATGTTTTGTAACAACGGTTTTTGATTCGACTTTGTTGTTTTGGCACATGAGAGTGTTCTTTGTGATTTTTAAAACAAATTAACAACAGAATACTACCGTACACCTATGTACATGGGAGAAAGAAATCATACACCCAGTGCAATGTAATGCCAGGCGCAACACAAGTTTTAGCCTGACGCAGTTATCATTTTCACATCCAGCGCCACGTTGTTTAAAAAGCAAATGTACTCGCGCCCATCTGTTCACCCATGGGCATGCTTTTTTGAAAACAAGGTGTGTTTAGGCGCATTGTTGGCACGTTACTATTTTGAGGTAACTGAAACCGATTACGTCATTGACCAACAAAAACTGGTGTCAATGGTGCAATATTTTTTTAACATTTTTTAAAGGTCGCGTTAGTAATATGCACCTATAGGCAGGTGCACAACACGCATACACTCTGCATATTACACACACAGGGACACGCAGCAGCACACAAACATGCCAAATATTAAAAATGAAAGGATTACAATGTAAAAGATTATTACTGTGTATTATTAACCTTGTGCACAAGCAGATCTGTTTTGCTCTTGCAAATTCCGTCATGTAAATAGCAAATCTGCCATGATGCAAGCGCAGTTGGCTTTTAAAGGGAATGGGAGATGAGACTCTGATTGGTTTATTGCATGTTATGCCGAAAACACACCCATGACTCATTAAGAGAATAGGTACAACCATTTAGGACCATGCGCCTGGTGCGCCAACTGTTTTTTCTGTCGTTAAACTAGTAAAAGTGGATTTGGACATGCCCTAAACGCACCTGCGCCATGCACTTCAGATCATGTGCTTAAATCGTTAAAATAGGACCCATGGATTATTATGTCTACTTAAAATTTCTTCCTATTTATACCCAAAATAGGATGGATTGGCCATTATGGAGTGCTATAAAAACATGTAATTTTTATCTAATTCATACTGGAATCTAAAGTATACTTCGTTTTTGTAGCGTATGCGCACAGTCAGACGCACAGCCTTTCAAAGTATACTCCATTTGATGTTGTGCACGAACGTGGACAGTGACACATGCGCTTTAGAAAGCTTTATACTGCTCTATTTTTTTCCTGTAACTTATGACCGATAACAAATATTTTTGACCTCTTTTAAACCAAAGCCGAGCTGTCTCATACCCTCTTGCTCACAAGCGCTTGTCAATGTGAGCACCTGTTGTTGTCTCCACTATTTTGCTGTTGATGTTCTGTCTCTTTAGTTTCCCTTTAGTTTTCTACAGTGAAAGAACCGCCTGGGACAGTGTTGCCACCTTGTGGAACAACTGATTACTGCAAAATATGTGCATGTGCGACCTGTACATATGGTTACAAAAATCAGGTGGTGCGTAAACTTTTCTGCTGACGAAATTCGCATCACGCGCACTGCACGTGTAACAAGGAACGTATACTTTGGGTTTAATACTGAAGAAAGCATCCAGTTATTACTGTAGTTCAATAAAGATAGAAACTCATTTCACTCTCTATAGATATATTGTTAATTTCTGCAAGGCAAGTATACAGAGTTTTGAAGTTTTGCGCTCAAGTTTACAGAGAACGAGACGGCAGAAAGCGCATCATGTTTTCTTTACTTATTTTACAAAAGCACAATGTTTCGTTGTTATTGTAAGTGCACACAAATAAATGTAGTTTTTACAGATTTGAAAGATGTATTACTTTTATCTGTATGACCAAAAATGACGGAGTATTTTAAGAGCAAGTGATTGCACCGACGCCTCCATATGTCATGCAGTGAGCACGCTACTATTCAGCTTCCACACTCCGTAAAGACACTTGAATAGCGCACATTTTTCTAGGTTAACATTAGATTGAACTGCCATGTAAAGTTGCTACTAAATACGTATTTTAGATGAAATGCAATATTTGAGGTCGATAAACGATAGGTGAGCATTTGGATATCCTGCCCGATGTACTCATTTACCACATAGACCAGTCGTTAACGAACTGTCCGTCACGGACTGCATGACTTCGCCACTTCCTGTGGATTTTTTTTCTCTGCGAATAAGCGACTAATAAAATTTTGGTCGACCAAGCCTCTTCTTGTCGACTATTAGGGGAAAGTCCCATTTATAATCCACTGCTAATCGACGTAGCCTTTATTACAATCCAGAATTTATTTTCTGCCTCATTCTGTGATAAGATCACAAAAGGAAGTCATCTCAAAAATTCAACTAATGTTGTGGAGTAAAAACATGTTATAATGTTCTCTTTTGTTTGATATCAGGTTTAGAAATGTTTGTCATTACAGCGGAAGATGTTCGGCGTGTATTGCTTTTTCAAATGCACGTTATAAATGGGGAGGCGTTTCCTCATCTCAGCACATAGATTCACGTAAATGACGTAAACGCAAACCGGAAATATAAAAGCGCGTATTGAACCGAACGGTTCAATATTATATTGAGAATTGTGGCATTCATTGAACCGCAATGAGATTGTGTTGAAATAGCTATAGCACTGTTGGAAATGCTTGGCAAACCTCTCCCATTGTCAATCTAACCCTCTCTTACAATTTTTAAACTTATAGTATGGTAATTAGCATCCACAGGTGGCTAAACGCTAATTGTTATGTGGACATCTGCACATCACTCTTCATGTGCGTTTTTTGCCAAATTCTGAAAGGAAACACTAAATACCTGGAGCTCTAATTGATTTTCACAAACCATTATGATTCAACGACTCTTATGTTCAGCATTAATTAACTAATAATGTAGCTAACGGAATCTACCACAAAGCATGTCTAAATGTATCAAAAGGATGCTGTGTTAAACTCATCTCAGAAGTGTCATAAATATTAGTCTGTTCTGAAAGATCCGAATTACATTGCAATTTGACTGCAGATTCATTTAGAGGGTCATCAGAATCTTGGTCGAGATTAATTAATTCATTAATCGATGACCTTCATGCAAGCAGCCTCATTAGTTACTGCTTATTAAAAATCTTATTCAGTCTAAAAGGTGAAAGATGGATTCTGTCTGCACACAGTCCACAGTGAAAGAGTGAAAATCTGAGTACATGTAGGTCTTGCTCTGCCGGTCTCACCCTCCCTCTAGGTGAAAGCAAACAAAATGTCTCATGCCAGCTCTATTAATCTCTGGGATGACTTCCATTTAGCAGGGTTAAGGCAAACTGGCTGCCGCATGAGCACTGGCCTTGCTCGTGCAGTCTGTTCTGTAATAGCTCTCAGATTGATAGATATGATTTAGCATATGATGTGTAGGTGGCCTATTTGCTGGGGCTTTAGGTCAATACTAGAAGCCACATATAAGCAAAGAACACGGGCAATTATGGCACCACCGTAAGCCGGTAGGAACTGCTGGAGGCAGCCGGTGTTGCTTCTCTTAAATTAATAATGTGAAATTGGTTGTCAGGTAACTTAATAACAGCCTCGAATGCTTTATTGAAACAACTGTGAGCCAAAGTCGAAAAAACTTGGCAGAAGGTCAGAGACGTTTACGATTATGGAGCTGCATTAAGAAGAATAATTAGCACAATTTTGTTTCAACCGGGGGCCGGAAATACGTTAAGATTATAAAAGGCAAAGTAAAGGAGCCCTCATAGCTCATTAACCATGTTAAAAAAGGGCCTGTAGGAGAGGACAAGTTCTGGAATAAAACAAGCCTATGAACTTGGGTCAGAAATATATCACAGTGCAACATAAAGGAAACACAAAGTCAAACAGATAAATCTAAATCTAATTACAAATGCCATATGTTTTTTTCATTTACATAAACACTTTAAAAAATACGGCACAATGTACTACATTAAAATGAAGGAATTTTCTGTATTGATTTATTTATTTACTATTATTATTATTATTTTTTTACAGGTGTTTAACCTGTATTTTTACACAAGTTTATTGTGTAAATTGAGTTTATTGAGTGAATCAATCAATTGATCAATTAATCAATCAATACACACTAGTATTAAAAAAACAAAAACACCATTTTTTCAACATTCTATTTATCAATTAGTTAAAAAAATTCTTAAAGATCATGTGAAGTTACACTTTAAATTATATAAAAATAGTTATTTCGTATTGTAAAAATACATCTAACTTCTGTTGTTTTCACTGTATTTTTGATTAAATAAATGCAGCCTTGGTGACCATAAGAGATTTTTTTTTTTAAATATACACAGTAGTGTGTATATATACTATACGAATGTGTAAATAATATCTAATAATTATTTTTTAATATTATAAAATTTAAAAATTTGGGATCGGTAAGATTTTACGTTTTTTAAAGAAGTCTCTGATGCTTATCAAGGCTGCATTTATTTAATTAAAAATACTGAGAAAAAGTAATACTGTGAAATATTATTACAATTTATTTAATCAAAAATACAGAAAAAAATTTAATATTGTAAAATATTATTACAATTTAAAATAATGGCTTTCTATTTTAATATACTTTAAAATATAATTTATTTACATGATGCAGAGTGAGATTTTTATCAGCCATTACTCCAGTCTTCATCTTTCTATTTTGCTAATTTATTATCAATGTTGTGCTGCTTAATATTTTTATTTATTTATTTATTTAGGAACTTGTGATACTGTTTTCAGGATTCACATTTATTCAAAATATAAATCTTATCTAACAATACAGGTGTTTATTATTCATTTTTATCAATTGAAAAATCCATGTTTGCATAACAGAAATAAATTAATTTTACAGTATATTAAAATAGAAAATTTTAATTGCAACAATTTTTCACAATATTACTGTTTTTTTTGTTGTTTTTGGTGGTATTTTTGATTCAATAAATGCCGCCTTGGCATATATATATATATATATATATGTATATAATTTATATTAATGTGAATTATATTTATGTGTAATCACAAGGTCCTGTATTCTATTTATGTATTACTTTTTAAACACTGGCTTATTTACAATGGCTCATTACAATTTAGAGCCGGAACTATCAGATTAGTCGATTAGTCATAATGGATCATTCTAAGTTACTGATTACCTTGGAGTACTTTAATCAATCAAACATAATTTGAATGCATCTGGACAACACTGTCTGGGCGTATTGTATAGCGAGGGCTCCGTGCTGTCGAGATTACTCATCCTCCTGCTCAGTGAGGTCAGCACGGCTGATCCTGATGCTGTAAAGCCTGTTGTCCTGAGATGGACCTTTGAGGCAGACCAAGGGAGAGGTAAGCCGTCTGATCAGACCATATGCACCACGAAGGTTGCTGGGTTACCAACAAGAAAACCCAGAACACGTACGGCACACTGCGGCCCAGTAGCGGATAATGGACAAGAACATCGCGTAATAGGCCCTGTGATTTACAGTTCAACTTGCAGACACAGACAACTTTTGTGGAATGAAAACTTCGGAGTGAATCTTAGTCAAAAGCTTTAAGCCACTCAAACTGCATACATATTCAGACGTCTGGGTAGCTAATGGTAAATGTACTGTGGGCTTTGTTGCACAGCAAAGTTATGTTTCAAAAACCGACATGACAAAAAGAGTCCCAACGTCAGTAGAACAGGAACAAGGCAGGTACACTGAGCATGATGATAATGATAATGATTAGATATAATGGCAGATAACAGCGGAACAGAAAGTGGATAATGCACCGATCCGTCGTGTGCACACGAGAAACTGAGATAAAAGCCTTTCCATTTAGACATCCTAAATCCTGCGCTTCAAAGCCACAAAGAGACCGTGTTCATCGCAACTACACTTCTAATGTACCACAATTGATAGAGATAACTCTTGACACCACAACAGAACAGTCTTGCTGCAAAAAAAGTATTTTCTTAATCAGTGTGTTTGTCTTGTTTTCTAGTAAAAACAGTGTTATTTTTTTATCACTGAGATAGTTTTTTTTTAAATGATTTAAAATAGTCTTCATAATTTTTAATTTTAGTTAAAGTTTTATAATTATTATTTTTAATAAGTTGCCGTTTTTATCCACATATAAGCCATTCTACAGAATTGGTGCAAACTGCTGTCCCACAACCAAAAAACACACTTAAAAAGCATTTAAGAATTCAAATTTCAGATGTTTACTAAAATCCTTCTAGTATCTAAACCCACAATAATATTTAAAATATTAGTAAGCTTAATATATTAAATATTTATTGGGTACTTTCAATTAGGAGGTGGCTGTCCCGAACCCTACCCCTAAATGTCAACTTATTAAAATAATATTGAAGTATTTTTTTTACCATTGTTGTTTTTAAAAGTATCTTTTTGATTCCTATAAAAAATATTTCTTTTATATTTTCGTTATAAATTTTTAAACTTTACGCAAATAAAAATGTGTCCCGCATTTTTCACGTCACTAGAGTGTATGTTTTAGTCCACTGGCTGAGACTGATTTTAACTACACCCCTACATTTACGATCAGGAAATATTCATGTGTCCCTCTCTCTCATAGCTACAAGGTGTGAGTAGATAGGTCCTATAATTTTGAGGTAAATGTGTTCAAAAATCTAAAAAAATCTGTGTGTAACTTTAAGGAACGTCACTACCGAGCAACTTTTTTTATGC
>JAHKKF010518626.1:0-12868 GCA_019740295.1 Labeo calbasu
TTGTTGTTGTTGTTGTTGTTGTTGTTGTTTTTAAAAAAGATCCCCTTTTGTATTCTGTAATGACAGTAAATAAAATGATTGTTGACATGTTGATGATCCAGTCTGGCACAGATAAGGCAGCAGGGTTAGTTTAACCAGCAGTTGGTGCATATGAAGAGTTCAGATGCAAAACCAGCTAAAAGCCATCTTGGTCAAAAAATGAGATAATGATACTGAGTGAATGCTCCTGACACATATTATACGTCCATCAAATACTTTTACTTCAAACTCGCTAAATTCCAGCCTCGGCCCAATTAGAAGTACCAGTACTTACATAGAACCCTATACAAAGTAGCCAGAAAGAAATGCTCATTTTAAAGAAATACGTCAGATGGATTTAGAGGCTTTTGCATCTGAACTCTTCATATGTTTATGAGGGGATCCATCTGTCTGTTGCCCATCTGTTTGGTTACAACAAAATGATGCAACATACTTACCAAAAAAAAAAAAAAATCTTAAATGGTTTGTGAGCCAGTGTTTATTAATTGACATCTCAGAGCTTATTCAGCTGTAAAAATAGATTTGAAGTGCATCCCTGCCATTTTGCGAGCAGTGAGTGTACACTGTAAATTCCCAAAAGGAAATAGTGCCTCTCTCTTAAAAAAAAAAAAAAAGGTGTGGAATGTTGGACACTTTCCTTATTGAGGGGGAAGGGCTTTAATGGTGGATGACATATTAAGCTTAGACTATTAATACACAAGATAATACAGTACAAAGTGCCTAGTATAAGTGCATAGTGTAAAGTGCATCATTAAGAAAACATTAGTCTTTTGTTCCTTTTCTACACTTTGTGTCTCTCGTAGCACTATGTGGTCTTAAGCTCACTTTATTTACCTTAGTAAACAACATTAGTTAAATTTCAACATTTACTAATGCATTATTACATTCAAAAGTTGTTTCTCTTAATACTATTCAATGGACCTGAGCTCACATAAATGAACAATAATCAGTTGTATTCTATTACTGTTTAATACTGTAACAAATGTGTTACTTAATGGTAATGTTAACTTAATGTTAACCTTATTGTAATGTGTTACCCTCATATCAATATTTTATATATTTGTTAAAGGGACAGTTCACCCAAAAATGACAATTCTGTCATTAATTACTCATCGTCATGTCGTTCCAAACCCGTAAGACAAATTAAGATATATTTGATGAAATCCAAAAACTTTCGGACCCTGCATAGACGGCAAAGCAAGTACCACTTTCACCAATTCTTCTCCTCCATATGCGTCATGGTACTCACGTGAAACTGGGTTACATTTTACAGTACGTGCACTTATGTGTACTTACAGTGTACTTGCCTAAGAAACTGCTGGATAATGTATCTAATGGGTTAGAGTTAGGTTTAGGTGTAAGTTCAGGGTTAGAACCTAATTATTACCTACAAGTACATGCTGAATAGGACTGTAAAATAAAGTTCTACCATTTATTTTGATGACTTCTTTTATGATTCTTAAATATGTACATACTATATCTTCTTTAAATCTGCACAGGATGACGTTTTATTGGAGGAGCACATGTTTGAGGTTAAAGTATTCTCACCTAAAACGAAGGTAAGCGCAAACAACGTAACTTTTATTTATCTTTATTTACTTTTAATATTATGTTACATTGTTTTCCTGACTGTTTTTTCCAGGAAAATGAGCTTCTCTCAGTAATTAACACCCTCTGTTCATACTGGACTAATAATAAGGGAAAAGGATTGCAAGTGGTAACAACTTTTAATATGATGTTGCATGATGTGAGTATGCTGCTTACTCTATACCATATTCTGTCATTCTGTTTCAGATATAAAAAAAGATTCAGTTCTGACTGCATAATTTCCCTATTTCTCTTTATAGCTTGACACAAATTTTGAAAAAAATAACTTTTGTGAAAATCTGAACTGCACTGATGCTTACATGGTTCGCCGCATTAACACAGCCACTTTTAGAGCAATGTATATAAACTCTTGCGATGGATCAGTATCAGGTACAGACATTCAACCTTTCATCATTTATCCTCCTTCTTGATTCTTGCCAATCCTTTATTTATTCATAATATGAACAATGACCACCATAAACATTTAGCAAGGCAACACTTTATTTGTAGCTGAAGGCATGTGATTATCCCGAATATTTAATAAACAAACAAGCTTAATTACATAAAGTGGTATGTAGGATGTTATGAATGATACATGTTTGAAAATTCACATTTTGCCTACTCTCTCTCTCTTTTTTGTCTACTTAGACCTGAAATGTCCATCAAAGAGTAAGTTATTTGGCATGATCTCACTTATATCCATGATGTATCTTTTTGTCTACTCTTTGTAAAAAAGAATCAGTTTTCAAGCTGACAAAAAGGAAAACGGTAACTTTACTTAAGGCGTATCTGATTATTTTTCGCACACATACAAAAAGTCTGCTTTAAAATGTTGGGTAATGAAATTTGGTCTGGATGTTTCTAGCTCTTACTATAATTTTAACAATGGCAAAGAAACTGATTTCTTTAGCTGTCTAAGCACACAATGTATTACACATAAATCTCTGAGTGTTGTCGTACATTAATCAGATTAAACCTCTTGTAATACATCATGTTTTGTAATCACACAGGCACATCTTTAACAACAGTTGGCCCAACCGCTGAATTAAGTAAGTTAACTCCGTTTCTTATTTCTTATCTCGAACACAGATATTCTAACTGCCATTCACAAGTATTTAAATTAAAAACCGATCATTACTTCATGTACATTCTAATATAAATATTTATATATGTATATATTTTTTATCAAAGTTTCATGTCAGATATAACCATTTGAAAGTGCATGAACTAAACATCCACTACTAACAAACTTAATTATTAAATAGTGACAACAAACAAAGTACTTTTGACAAGCTTGTCTGGTAGGCTGTCTCTACTTTTTGAGCACATGCGTGGTATTATAGCTGCATTGGTCTTTTGAAGCGAAGTGTAATATAATCTGTTTTCCAATTAATCACATAGGCACAGAATTTTTAACCACGGTCAATTTGTTCACCGCAGATCCTGAAAGTAAGCAAATTCCAATATTGTATTTCATATTCACATCAACACAGATTACAGCACAGATTCCAATCAGGGTATCTTCCATTCATTTGTTTTTTAATTTAATATTAAAAACAGAAAAATAAGAAAACGGTTCCTTTTTTCGTTGTCAATTTTGTCTGTATTTAAGTTTTAAAACTAATGAGCGGAAGATATCCTGATGTATACTTTATCTGTCACGTGAATCAGAGTTTTTTGACAAACCACATTTTCTAATCATATAGATGCAACATCTTTAACAACATTGGTCAGTCCAAACATCACTGCTTCTGAAAGTAAGGATCCCATATATTTTCTCAAATTAAGTACATGCTAAGTATTTGCATGTAATACTATTAAATTCTAGTTTTGTTTTTAAAAAAAATGTTCTACAAATTTGATAAAGAAACCAAATTTATCTGGAAATATTCTTGATTTTTGATTATATGGGTAAATCAGTCTTATATGGCCTTATTTAATTGTTTTTCTTTTTTTTAATATTAATATGCAATATTTTGTAGATTTGACAGAAGTTTCGTCGGCACGTACAGAAACCATCAGTAAGTTTGTCTCTTGTCAGAGCAGCTTCATCTGTAAAGAGCAGCACAATGCCTTAACTCAGTGGCTGTCTGACATATTTTGCATTCAGAAAAGTCCAGCACTAGTGCAGTGTGTCTTTATTTCAGTCTTCTTCCCAACAGCTTGAATCCGTCTCCGCTGACCCTTACATAAATGCTGAACTTTCACTTTTTTTGTTGTTGCTATTTGCACAATTCTCTGTTTCTGTAACTCTAATACAAACAATCATTGAATAATTAAACTCAACATTTATTTGTCAAAAGTCCATGTATACAAACTCGTATGCACTGACTTGCTCATGATTGGCTTAGATATAGCAGATGCATAGGTGCACCTAATAAAGTCACCACAGCTTGTGCATTGCCACTAATTGCTAATTTTACTAAAATAGGCATTTACTAAATAATTGCAATAATTGCAATGGGGCAGTCGTGGCCTGTTGGTTAGAGAGCTGGACTTGTAACCCAAAGGTTGCGGGTCGAGTCTCGGTACCGGCAGGGATTGTATATGGGGAGAGTAAATGTCCAGCACTCTCTTTCACCCTTAATACCAAAAATGGCTAACCACTGCTCCAGCTGCGTGTGTTTGCTTACCTCTCACTGCTGTATGTACATTTGGACGGATGAATTCCTTTCCTTTCCTTTTAATTACTAATAGTTCTGTTAAGCCAACAAACTACATGTTTTGTATTTTATTATGAATGTCATATATGTTACTATCTACTTGTTAAGCCATGACGTAAGGAAAGCTGTTTCCATTCCCAAGCCTCTACTGCTTTCACTTGGCAATACTATCTCAGCAGCTATTTATTTTAGCACTGTTTATTCATAATAGACATTTAAACTAAATATTTAAAAACCCTATGATGTATGTGATCACAGTGTCCCAGACACAAATACTTTACTCGTTGTTTGGCCCTCTGGGATTTCAGTGTAGAGCTAAAGGTTAGGATTATAATTTTTTTTTTTTTTGTATTATATCACATTGTGAGGGTATATTAGCTAGCAAACGATTAATCACGATTAATCGCATACAAAATAAAAGTTTGAGTTTGCCTAATATATGTGTGTGTGCTGTGTGTAATTAATATGTATATATAAATACACGCAAATTAATGTATATATTTAAGAGAAATATGTTATGTACAAAATATTTTTATTTATATATAAATTCTATATAAATTATAATAAATACATATACTTGTAAATATTTCTTAGATATGTACATGAATGTGCTTGTGTTTATATATACATAATAATTACACACAGTACACGCACATATATTAGGCAAACTCCGACTTTTATTTTGTATGCNGTATATATTTAAGAGAAATATGTTATGTACAAAATATTTTTATTTATATATAAATTCTATATAAATTATAATAAATACATATACTTGTAAATATTTCTGAGATATGTACATGAATGTGCTTGTGTTTATATATACATAATAATTACACACAGTACACGCACATATATTAGGCAAACTCCGACTTTTATTTTGTATGCGATTAATTGCGATTAATTGTTTGCCAGCCCTACTTTTAAGTTGACAATGGCTGCTACATCTCATGTTTTTTTTTATTACAGTTCAGGAATTAAAAGACAACAATCAGAATCTGTTAGGTAAGTGTCAGGTCTGTGGGTCTTTCTGACCAATTGAACCACCAGTTTTGCTTTCCAGTTTTCTCTCTATCTACAAATCTCTTTGAAAACCAACATTTTATTTTATTTTTTCCCCCAAGCTGCCATTAAAGCATGTTCTGGACTCCTGGTTGTGTCGCTTGTGCTGAATGTTGTTTTACTCCTCTTCATGGTGCTTCGCATGCACTGTAAGACCAAGGTAAAATTGTCTACACATTATTTGGTTTGTGAATTTGTATAAAATTAAAGCACATTATTTTGTATTTGGGTAAGGGGGGTGTGACGTAACTTCAAACCAGTGTTTCCGGGTAAAATATGAAAATTCTTGGATTTTAATGTAAGAGGATAACACGGAACTGACTTTTTCACTGGAGGAAGTGTTCTTATGGATTATGGTAAATTAAATAATAAATTATATTAAATGAACTTGAAATTCTTAATTTGCTCTCATGGCAATCTTTTATGGCATTATTTTAAGATTATAATAAGTAATATTTTGAACCTTCGTTAATGAAACCAGTTAATTTGTCTCTTATGAGAGCAGCTTCATCAGTGATGGGTAGGATAAGGTCTTCAGTATATACTTGGTGACCTCCTTTTCTTTCTTTTTTTTAATTTCTTTCAATTTTTTTTTTTTGTTTTTTTTTTTTTAGAAAAATATACCCAGAGAGGAAATGCACTTACAGGTATTCTGATTTAGGTAACATCCGTTTTAGAATTTAGAAATGAGCAGGATGTACAGGTGCATCTCAATAAATTAGAATATGGTGACATGCCAATCAGCTAATCAACTCAAAACACCTGCAAAGGTTTCCTGAGCTTTCAAAATGGTCTCTCAGTTTGGTTCACTAGGCTACATAATCATGGGGAAGACTGCTGATGTGACAGTTGTCCAGAAGACAATCATTGACACCCTTCACAAGGAGGGTAAGCCACAAACATTCATTGCCAAAGAAGCTGGCTAAGGAGAAGAAGAAATGGACTGTTGCCCAGTGGTCCAAAGTCCTCTTTTCAGCAAGTTTTGTATTTCATTTGGAAACCAAGGTCCTAGAGTCTAGAGGAAGGGTGGAGAAGCTCATAGCCCAAGTTGCTTGAAGTCCAGTGTTAAGTTTCCACAGTCTGTGATGATTTGGGGTGCAATGTCATTTGCTGGTGTTGGTCCACTGTGTTTTTTGAAAACCAAAGTCACTGCACCCGTTTACCAAGAAATTTTAGAGCATTTCATGCTTCCTTCTGCTGACCAGCTTTTTAAAGATGCTGATTTCATTTTCCAGCAGGATTTGGCACCTGCCCACACTGCCAAAAGCAGCAAAGTTGGTTAAATGACCATGGTGTTGGTGTGCTTGACTGGCCAGCAAACTCACCAGACCTGAACCCCAAAGAGAATCTATGGGATATTGTCAAGAGGAAAATGAAATATAAGAGATCAAAAAAATGCAGATGAGCTGAAGGCCACTGTCAAAAAAACCTGGGCTTCCACACCACCTCAGCAGTGCCACCGACTGTAATTAAAGCAAAAGGAGCCCCTACCAAGTATTGAGTACATATACAATAAATGAACATACTTTCCAGAAGGCCAACAATTCACTAAAAATATGTATTTTTTTTATCGGTCTTATGAAGTATTCTAATTGTTGAGATGGTGAATTGGTGGGTTTTTGTTAAATGTGAGCCAAAATCATCACAATTAAAAGAACCAAAGACTTAAACTACTTCAGTCTGTGTGCACAGAATTTATTTAATACACGAGTTTCACAATTTGAGTTGAATTACTGAAGTACATGAACTTTTCCATGACATTGTAATTTATTGAGATGCACCTGTATATTAAGCTTGTAAGTTTTTACAGCTGTCCTAGACATTAGATTACATGTTAGAGTAATCACGTAATTCTTGTTTTTTCACTTTTTCTTTTTTTTTCTTTGCAGGACGTGGAGAATAATTCTTAGCACTTTGGTAAGCTGATCTTTTTGTCACTCATCTGATTTTTAATCAGAGAGCTTCTGTATATATCAAATTTTCTTTTTTCTTGTTCAGGTTGGTCATTTGCAGATGATTGTCTCCAGATAGATAATCGCTCACCAGTCATCTGTTATTGCTACCACACTCTCCATGCATGGCACAGTGCTGTCTTTGAATCTATGACTGGCAACCATCCTAACAGATGCAGCATGCTTATATTAATATACTCTGACATGTCCTCAGACATGTGTTTGTGTATTTTTCAGTGTCTAATTGTGATTGTCTTGAATGTGGCTCTGTATTATTCTTAATCTATCAAGTTCCTATTTTTGTTTACAGCCAGTACAGAAATTATTAGGGGAAAAATCTGTCCCCTTTAGCATTCAGGTCCTGAATGGTTATGCCAGACAGATTCTTTTGAAAGGAACAAGGGGAACGAAAAGTATTCACATATACCGCTGAGTAAAAAAGTAATATATTATGTTGTTTTCAGCAGTTTGTATTTTATTATATTGTTTATTTTATACAGTATCTTACTATGTTTGTATTTATTTCTGGGTATCTCAGAATGTAAAGTTTGTTATTGATCTTTGTGCTTTTGTGTAAAATTGACAATTGTTTGCAGTAAATCGCACCCAATAAAACAGGAAACATCATCATGTGTATGTTAGATCTCATTAAATGGCACTAAAAAGTTCTCATTGAAAATTGAATGATGTTTTCATTATAACTTTTGTCCTCATTACCAAGAAATAATTTGTGTTCCCTATCCATATGCTCATGTAAAATCGCTTGTGTTGAAAAGTTTTCTGATTCTTTTGTATTACTTTATTTTATGTAAATCAGGCACCTATCATTAGTGTTGAGAAGGTTACTTTGAAAATGTAATATAGTGCCTTGCGAACGTATTCGTACCCCCTCATTTTTTTTCACGTTTTATGTTGCTGCCTTATGTTAAACTGCTTTCAATTACTTTTTTTTACCCACATTAATGTGCACTTAATACATTAACGACACAGTAAAAACAGCATTGTCACAACTTTGTACATTTATTTAAATAAAAAACTGAAATAAGTACACTGTATAAGCATTCACACCCTTAACTCAGTACTTACAGCCTCAAGACTTTTTTGGTATGATACAACATGTTTTGTACATCTACATTTCACAATTATTCTCCTCCCTTATTCACCTCTCAAGAGGTTTCTCCAGAAATATTTGATTGCGTTTAAGCCAAGACTATGGCTGGGCCACTCAAGGACATTCACAGAGTTGTCTATAAGCTCACAACACTTTACTTTTGGGATGGTACTCTGCTGGTGATAAAGCAGTGCCTTGTTTCCTTCAACCGTGATGCTTGGAATTGATTTTCATACCAGAGAATCTTGTTTCTCACAGTCCGAGGGTCCTGTAGGTGCTTTTTTGCAAATTCCAACTGTGTCTTCACTGAGGAGAGGATTGCGTTTGGCCACACCGCCATAAGGCCCAGATCGGTGGAGTGTTGCAGTGATGTTTGTCCTTCTGTAAGTTTGTCTTGTCTCCACATATGATCATGAAGCTCAACTAGAGTGACCATGAGGTTCTTGATCACCACTCTAACCAAAGCCCTTCTCCATCAATAGCTCAGTTTGGCCAGGAGGCCAGCTCTAGGAAAAGTCCTGGTTGTTTCAAGCTTCTTCCATTAAGGGTAATAGAGAGTACGTGCTTCTGTGAACCTTCAATGCAGCAGAAATTTTTCAGAACTCTTCCTCAGATGTATGGATTGATGCAGTCCAGTCCCTGAGCTCTACGTGCAGTTATTTTGACCTCAGAGCTTGGTTTTTGCTCTGGTATGCATTTTCAACTGTCAGACCATTTATTAAGATGTGCATGCTTTTCCAAATCATACCCATTCAATTGAATTAGCCACAGGTTAACTTCACTCGAAGTGTAGTAACATCTACAAGTAATATGAATGCTCCTAAGCTAAATTTCAAGTGTCCCAAATACTTATGCAATGGAATCATTTAGGTTTTTCATTTTTAATACATTTGTAAAGATGTTAAAAACTTGTTTTTTTTGTTTTGTTTTGTTTTTTTGCTTTGCCATTATGATGTATGAAGTGTATTGATGTGGAAAAAAGTATTTTAAAGCAGTTTAACATAAGGCAGCAACATAAAACGTGAAAAAATGAATGGGTATGAATACTTACGCAAGGCACTGTAGGCCAGGCAGGTTTCCTTGCTGAAAAAAAAAAAGCTGACCAGCTAAGGAAGTGGCCAAAATTCCTTCCAGTTTAGGCTGGTTTTAGCTGTTTTTTTTCAGCAAGGAAACCTGAACACTGATTTCTGTCAGACTTTCGAAAAACCCTTTGTCACTTTAATTAGGCTTTTAAAAATATAATTTCAAAGCACAGTCACCACAAAATCAGACAAAAACAGCACTTTTACTTTGATATCATTCTGAGGTAAAAAAAAGTATATTATATATATATATATATAATCATAACTAGACATAGTTTGACAGCTATGGAACTGTTTTTGAAATTAAGTTTTTGCATACAACATTGGTGTCTCATATTTTAGAGCAGTCAGTACAATTTGGGAAAGAAATCAATTAAATCTGAGTGTGTGAAAATACTCAGATGTAACCCCCTTTGTAATCATACACATTTTCATGAGTAACTGTAATTCAATTACACATTTTCTTCTCAGTAACCGTAACAGATTAGAGATACATTCTGTAATAAAATTACGTAATTTATTAATTTATTAGTGTCGCATCCAGCGCGGCACACATTTGCTTAACGTTACACATTTTACTTTGTCCTGAGGAGCAAAGCTGTCAGTCTAATCAAGGTACTTTTATTTTGACATGTATAAGGAAGGCTGTTCTAGCCTCATGCTAAACAGCACACACTGATATGATTATTACATATTTTTAAAAGCACGTCTAAGTCGCTCAGTGAGTATATCATTTTGTAAACACCCTTTTGGGTTTCAAATCCGCGTGTTCTGTATTCGTAAGCCTTCGTGCAACGCAAGCTTTCAGTTTATCCTCATACGTTAGCAGTTTAGCAATGCGGTTGTGTCTGTGGACTTTGCATAGATAGCTGTTCGAGTTACATATTTGAAGTGCGTGTGTTCTTATAAAATGTGCTGATTTGTCCTGTACCTCCGCCTGTGTAGTCATGGAAACAGACGCGTCTCTCCTTGGCGTTGAATTAGAGGAGAAACAGCAAGAAGAGCTGTATCAACAACTTTTGCTTCAGGTAACTGCTTTCACAACTCAGCTAACATATATATTCGTGTATATATACGTTATATTACAACTGTATTTCGAAGCTAGTTCCTAGACATTGCTACACTTTCAAAGTCAATGTCACAGTGAACGTTTCATTCATCAAGGGCAACAAAAATGCACTTTTAAAGGGATAGTTCGTGCTAAAATGAAAATGCTGTCATCATTTACTCATCCTTATTTTGTTACAAACCTAAATTACTGACTGTCTACTGCAAAACACAAAAGGAGATTAAGAGGTTAGAGGTTAGGGACTGACAGACTCACATTTGTTGTATGGAAATGAATGAAATTGCACAGTGACTGAGTTTGTCAGCTTTCTGCCTAATAACCATTTCACCCCAACATTACCAGAACAGTAGTCCATATGACTTATATAGTACTGTACTCTTCTGACATCATACAATAGATGTGTGAGGTCCAGATTGTAAATAGAAAATGCTGTGAATTATCCCAGAGAAAAAAAAGTTATGGATTCTGCAGTCTGAATAAAGGCGGGAATATACTACATGATTTTAGGTATCATAGGTGTCAAACGATGAGATCCAATATCTCAAGTGTTATTTTTATTAGTCATGCAGGTAATATCTCCATGTCAAAGTCAAACCGTTTCAAGGTGTTCAGTGTGTTGATAATGTAATTAAATGTTTCCAAGATATTCTCTTTAGTATCAGATTTATACATAAATATAAAAATTGTGGATTATTTGCATTAAAAGAACAATTCAGTAACTTGTCAGAATTTTATGGTGTTCTTATTAAGGATCAAATTTCTTATTTTGGAATTAAGATTCAAAAGAAATTGAATAGATGGTTAATTTTTTTATTAACTTTCAACACATTACAGAACGGCGACAGACACACACTTCCTGATGTACAACAAAAAGAAATACAAACACAAAAATATACATAAGATGACAAACACAGAAAAACATATCACAGATTAAAATTGAATCAATGAATCGTCTATACACCTATAGGAACATTATGTCATACCAAACCACAGAATGTCACAGGTAAAGGCATTTATGCAGTCAGTGTATGGTGTCCATATACGATTGCAAACATCAGCTGTAGAATGTACAATAATGGTCAAAAGTTCCAGAGGAATAATCTCACTAATAACTGAGTGCCAACCTTTGATGGCATCAATATCCATGGCTAATCCACGGCATCAATAGATTCTTCCTGGCAGCAAAAGCTAACAAAGCGTCTTTTATATTTATTAAGGATAAGCTTAAAGGGAAAACCCAAAAGTAGTGACAAAGGAGTGACCAAGGATCCAACTCCAGAGTCAGACCGAAGATGTAGTTTAATTGATCAACAACTCTAGACCTGTAAATCTAGATCATGTGACAGTTCCATATGCAATGAGTATAATCTCCTATATCAGACTTGGATTTAGGGCAGAGCAGCGAGTGAGCTGAATTATATTTGTATCTTAAAGGAGAAAGTTATTTCTAGAACAAAAATGTATGGATAATGTACTCACCGCATTGTCATCCAAGATGTTCATGCCTTACTTTCTTCAGCTGTAAAGAAATGATGTGTTTTGAGGAAAACATTTTATGATTTATCTCCATATAGCGGACTTCAATGGTGCCTGTGAGTTTGAACGTCCAAAATTCAATTTATATGCAGCTTAAGAGGGCTCTAAATGATCCCAGCTGAGGAATAAGGGTCTAACGAAATGATCAGTCATTTTCTAAAAAAAAAAAAAAAAAAAAAAAATTGATATACTTTTTAAACTCAAATGCTCTTTTTGTCTAGCTCTGTCATGCACATGCATACTCTGTGTAATCTGGGTCAGTACAGTGAGGGTATGCTGAAAAATTCCCATCTCATTTTGTCTTTACAATCGTCCTACATCCCTGCAGAAGTACCGACCCAGTGTTTACAAAGTGAACATGCAAAGAAGGTCAAACGCCCTTTACAAAAAAAGGTGATGTAGGACAATTTTCGCTGGATAAGACTAGGGCTGCAACAACGAATCGATTAAATCGATAAAGATCGATTACTAAAAGAGTTGGCAACGAATTTGATAATCGATTCGTTGTGTCGCGCGACGCGGAGACATTTGATTATTTAAAAAAAAACTTTAGTTGAGCGCGGAGCGGAGTGAACACACTCAGTCTCTCTCGCGCACTGATGCTAGCAGAATTCGGCGCCTCATAGACAGGGCGGAGCAAAAAAAAAAATTGATCGGAGGTAGAGGAAGGATACATGGCGGAGGCAGAGAAATCCGTGCGACCCAAGTCATCCAAGGTGTGGGAGCATTTCACACTAAATAAACAGAAAAAGTGTGTTAACTGCAAA
>JAHKKF010518627.1:0-12260 GCA_019740295.1 Labeo calbasu
ATTTGGTCACCTGTAATAAAACAGGATCAGGGTAATTTAACTGGCTCGCTTATCCGAAAATTTGAATTTGTTCAAATCAGACTCATTTTTAGGGTTAATTTGCTAAAAAATGTAAAATATGCTCAAATGCACATATTAAACTCCACATTTCAGATTAATTTAAAAAAATAATAATAATAATTCGGCTAACTTATTCGGCTAACTTGTAAACACGTACATATCAGATTCATTTAGAGGGTTTGTTAACTCAAAAATTAAAATTCACCCCAAAACAAACAAAACACAGATATCAGACTTATTTAAAGGGTCTGAAGGACCAAAAAAGAAAATCTGCTCACTTGTAAACATATAACTGCACGTATCAGACTCATTTAAAGGGTTAATTTGCTCAAAAATGAAAATGATCTCAATTGTATACATAAAACGGCACATATCTGATACCCTGAAAGGGTTTGTTCACTCAAAAATGAAAATTTACCCAAAAACAAACATGCACATAGAGTCATTTAGAGGTTTGTTCGCTCAAAACTTAAATATTCGTTTAAATGCATATATTCAATTGCACATTTCAGACTCGTTTAAAGTCTGTTCGGCCAAAATGAAAATATCCCATATCAGGTTATTTTGCTCAAAAATGAAAACTTACTGATGCTCATGTCTGTATTTCTTCTCTGAAAGTGTTCAAGCCACTGTTTTCATTACAATAAATGTGTTTGTTTGTGCTTTTAAGATGTGCATGTTGAGGCTTGACAGTAAAATCCATTCACATCCCCTCGAAACATCCGCTTTAGTGCTGAACAACAGAAAGAAGGTCACGAAGGTCGAGTGGGTTTTGAACGACACGCGCGCGAGTAAAGCATGACACAGTTTTCATGCATCCCTTTAAGCACCCCAACATATATCTGATGAAATGTCTGAGGTAAATCCTGCAGCTTTAGACGGCTCTGTTCTGGGACTGGCGAAAAACCCCGATGAACTTGAGCTTTAATCCGCCCCACTCCGCCTGCTGTTCAGACGCTGACGACGAGGAGGCTGAGGAGGAACAGAAAATGGGCAGAAAGAGGATGAAAGAGAATTTAAGGCAGATGAAAAAGCCGAAGATGGAGTGTGATGGGAGGACACAGGAAGTGGTTAAAATGGACGGCAAACAAGTGATGCAAAGCAACGGCTGGCTGTTTGTAACAAGAAATGGGAAAAGTTAAAGAAAATGAGGGGAAGGCAGAGAAGAGGTGTGGATAACAGGGTTGTGCGCCATACAGAATTGAATTGAGATGCTTTTTAAATTACAATTCTATTGCTGAATCTAAGCTGAGATGGCAAATAGATTGCAGAAATATATGTATGTATATATAAAGATGCAAAAACCTCTAAGTCTGACTGAGATTTTTTTTCTTTTTTCTTTTAAATGACAAATTTTTATCAGGATCCTATGTTTAGGTTCACTAACATTTATGTGCCACATTTTAATGGCAAAGAAAAGGTTATTAGTCAGTTAATAAATGCCTTATTTATTTTTCACTTTTATTTTTTTTAAATCTCAGACGGACTATACATTTATTTATAATTACATATTTTATATATTTATTTTGCATATGAAATGTATATTTTACTTTTATTTAATATGTCATATGTATATATTTGTATATGCTTTGTAAATATATATATTTTTTCACTTTTATACAATTTTAAATGTATAGTTTATTTTTATAATTATGTAAATATAAAAAACATGTCTGTATATTTTTATATAATATACTTTTTTTGTATCTAATGAATATATACATTTATATTCCATTAATCACATTTTATTTTATATTTTAGCTATTTATCTTATTTATTTTATTTTATATACATGTATATATGTATACATTTATATTGTTATATTTAATATATTAAGTTGGACCATTTCTAATTTGCCACAAAGCCTACAAAACAAAGCATAAATAAAAATAATAAATAAATAAATAATTACAAACCATATTTGTTATAGTTGTAAACGCCATATTTACTGGACACCTAAAAAGTGTAAATAAATAAATAAAACAAAACAGCAGAAATAAAATAATTAGAAATTGCTTCTGCATACTTAAACTCCATATCTACTGGACACTCAAAAAGTGAAATTAACAAACAAACAAACAAATAAATAAATAATAGCAGAAATAAAATAATTACAAACTATATTTATTATAGTTGTAAACTCCATATTTACTGGACACTTAAAAAGTGTAAATAAATAAATAAATAAAACAAAACAGCAGAAATAAAATAATTACAAATTGCTTCTGCATACTAAAACTCCATATTCACTGGCCACTTAAAAAGTGAAATAAATAAATCAATAAATAACAGCAGAAATAAAATAATTAGAAATTGCTTCTGCATACTTAAACTCTATATTTACTGGACACTCAAAAAGTGAAATTAACAAACAAACATATAAATAAATAAATAAATAAATAATTTATAAATAATAAATAAAACTTATTTATAAATAAATAAATAAGTAATAGCAGAAATAAAATAATTACAAACTTTATTTGTTATAGTTGTAAACTCCATATTTACTGGGCACTTAAAAAGTGTAAATAAATAAATAAATAAAACAAAACAGCAGAAATAAAATAATTACAAATTGCTTCTGCATCCTAAAACTCCATATTCACTGGCCACTTAAAAAGTAAAATAAATAAATAAATAAATAAATAAAATTTGAATTGAAAAAAAAAACACAATACTAGTAAGTCTCTACTACTTAGATTCTTCATGATAGAAGTATTTTTGTTTTGTCTCAAAAATAAAATTCTTCATTCTGGCATTTGAACTCAAACTCCACTTCCACACCCTGCAGGTCAAGGCCAATTCAATTCATACTCACACTCATGAATTTTACTGGCGCCGGTGTTTCAAGTCTGAATTTTACCCAACCCTAGTGGATGAGAAAGGCCTGGAGGCAAAGCAGGAGGGAGAAACACACCAAACTGCATAATTTTGACCTCATGTTTTTTCCAAACAGAGAAATATTGAGAGGTAGAGCGAAAGAGAGGGATGAAGGCTCTTTTTTCTTCGCTCCCTTCATTTATTTGCACACAGTCAGCAGGTTTGGCTAGGGTCTGCAGGGAGCGGATCGATGCCGCTTTCTATAGCCCCAGTGCTCTCCTCCATCTCTGACAACAAGATAGTGTGATGATGGACCAGAGAGAGACTCACACAGCATCACTGATGCACCCCGTCTCCAGATTAAAGAGAAATCCTAATAATAACAATCGTTTTCATTTATTTACAACAGATAAATAATTGAACAAGGAAAGAGCTTTGAAAGAACAATCTGCGGAGTGATAGTTTTACACACTTTTAAGCTATACTTTAACAGACTCCAACATGATCTCATTAGTCAAGTGGGATTTTTAGCGCATAAACATTTCTGTATGTTTGGACAGACATGTACAGCTTATAAAATGAAAAGATTTTTTATGCATGATGCAAACATGTATGTATGTATTAATAATGCATGTGACCATTTGAATGTTTAAATGCATCACACTGATTGAATATAGTTCATGCGTTTGCATAGCATGCATTGAAACCGTTTCATTACGTCTGTGTGATTTCTAAAATCTGTGATCAACAGAGAAATCAACAGTTTTGCTTGTATTTCACACTTGTTGAGCTCTGATGATAATTAAGTTCATCCATAAAAGAGTGCAAATGTTTTTACTGTTAATAGGCCCATCTGGATTTCATTTATAAATAAATTTCCCATTAAAAACGTCTTTCTCAGAGTTTTTCCATTACTTCCTGGTAAATGAGAGTCCCGCTATGGGTATTAAACTCACCTGCAGTTTTTACACGTCAAGATTTCTAAGATGTTGTGAAAAACTAAACCCAATTACAGTCTATTTTCAGCATAAGTGAACCAGCTTACTGAGATTTATAGGTTTTTCATTCTTTTGAAAAGCTTGAACCAGATTGTTATCTTAGCCATTTAATGCAATAATAAATGTACAGGGTGTACTTACTTTTTCCACACAAGGAATGGACATTTCTTCTTATTTAAGTTATACAAACCATCACAAAATGCACATTACAAGTGCCATCCATTAAATTATAATGCTTTTTACATATTAAAATTGGTGAGACGACAATCTAATATCTATAAAACTTGGGGTGCACTTACTTTTGCACAGCATAGTCCAACTAAACATTACTTTAATACTTACTTAAATATATACATTAATTTGTGTGTATTCATATATACATAATAATTACACACAGTACGCACACATTTATTAGGCAAACTCAAACTTTTATTTTGTATGCGATTAATCATGATTAATCACTTGACAGCCCTAATATATATATATATATATATATATATATATATCTGCTGAGGAACGCGATATCTTTGTCGTACTATCCTTTCATCTTTTAATGTTGATTTCCAATGACAGTGCTGCATAGTGTATTTGTTGGCTGCGTCTTACAAGGTTTTTTGTTTATGATAGCGATTCAGTCTCTTTCAAAATAAAAGTCTTTACTGCTAACTCACTGTCTTGTCGCCATCTACTGGCGGAATAATGTAACTAAAATCACAAACCGTTTTCCATTACTAAACACTATTATTAAACATTACTATTTATAAAATAATATTTATTGAATAATGTTTAATAAACAACAACAACAGCCATCATAAAATCGTACAGTCAAAACTACAAAGGACAAAATATATAGTTTATAGTATATTGAAATATGTTGCAATAAATGGTACTTTAAAAACATGTTTATATGTGACCCTGGACCACAAAACCAGTCATAAGTGACAATTTATTGCTTTTCATTGATGTATAGTGTGTAAGGATAGGACAATATTTGGTTGAGAAACAGCTATTTGAATATCTGAAATCTGAGAGTGCATAAAAATCAAAATATTGTCCAAATTTTCTAAAGTTCTTAGCAATGCATATTACGAATCAAAAATGATATATTTTTTTTATATATTCAAGGTAGGAAATTTACAAAATATCTTCATAAAACATGAACTTTACTTAATATCCTAATATTTTTTGGCATAAAAGAAAAATTGATAATTTTGACCCATACAATATGTATTTTTTGGCTATTGCTACAAATGTACACATGCTACTTAAGACTGGTTTTGTGGTCCAGGGTTACATATATTAGATGCTGTAAAGTCTTAATAATATCTATCCAAAAACATGCAAAAATGTTTCTGTACAAATACTAATGACACCCTACAGACTAAAAAAACTTAGAGGAAGTTTCTAGAGGAATATTTATGCAGATGATCCTTGACATTCAGGTGAAGATCTTTGCATCTCTAGAGGAGTAATATACAATTCTTGTACCTGTAACTTAATTGAATTCAGTTAATAATGCATGTACGAATCCAAGAATCCCAAACTGTACATCTTGTGAAACATTAATATGTTAAATTGCCCAAAAAGCCTTTTTGGACCGTCCTCGTCTCAGGCAAGCTGAAAGGTTGCGCATGAAGTCTAAGGAGAGCCGAGGAAGGAAAAAAAAAAAGCAGTGAAGCAAATGCCAAAAACTGTGAGAGGAACCTGTAAAACGAGAGTGTCATAGTTGCCCTTGAGCAAGGTCCACATCTCGCTCTGCTCAGGCGGGACTAAAGCGCTAATATGCACTGTATGAAAAATGTAAGTGGCGTAAATCGTATTAGATTAGGCGACCCGCTGAGTGAATAAATGACAGAATAAAACAATGGATCTCGATGGAGGAGGCCAGTGGGGAACGTGGCGTTGCTCGGGGCTGAAATAGGCCTCCAGCTGTTCCGATCATCCTCCATCCACAGCCTTGACCAGGTGCGCGAATGTCACGCTTCTTACCAACTTTCCTGAGTTAAATTAATGCCCCTTATTAGCCTCTTAAAGGGACAGTTCACCCAAAAATTAAAATGTGCTGTTAATTTACTCACCCTCGGGCCATTAAGATGCAGGTGACTTTTTTCTTTAGTAGAAGTAATAGAGAAGATTTTTAGTTGAAACTGTAGCTTTTGGTGATTCATAAAATGTTTGAGAATAAAAAAGCCAGAAAGGAAAACAAAATTAATACTCGTGGCTCCTGACGATATATTGAGGTCTTATGAAGCGAAACAATCGGTCTGTGCAAAAACTGAACATTATTTACAGCATTATTACCTTTAATCCAGAGCCACAGACAAATGGTTCAGAGTGATGTCCTGTTCATGAACGAATCATTCTTCTGAATCAATTCTTTTTAGTGAACTCGTTGAATCAGTTCACCAATCGGACCGAAACAAATCTACAAGTTACTCAATCAAAACTCTTTTTTAGACGCCAGACAGTCCGACTTGAAATGAGCCAAAACACTGCATATCTGATCCTATGATGAATGAACTGATTCAGTGCTCCAGTTTCTCCAAGTCACTGAACTGAGTCACTTTCTCATTGTTATGTAAAAAGGTGTAATGATGAGTTTGTTCACTATATATGTTTTAGACATGCAAAACATTCAAGTTTCACATCATTATTGGGTGCTTTAATAGTATAATTGTACATACAGTTGAGATCAAAAGTTTACATCCCCCTTTCAGAATGTGCAAAATGCTAATTATTTTACCAAATAAGAGGGATCTTGAATAAGATATTTCACATAAAAGATGCTTACATATAGTCCACAAGAAAATAATAGCTGAATTTATAAAAATGACCCCATTCAAAAGTTCACACACACTTGATTCTTAATACTGTGTTGTTACATGAATGATCCACAGCTTTGTTTTTATGTTTAGTGATCGTTGTTCATGAGTCCCTTGTTTCTCCTGAACAGTTAAACTGCCTGCTGTTCTTCAGAAAAATCCTTCAGGTCTAGGATGTTTTGTATTTGAACCCTTTCTAACAAGGACTATATGATTTTGAGATCCATCTTTTCACACCGAGGACAACTGAGACTCATATGCAACTATTACAGAAGGTTCAAACACTCACTGATGCTCCAGAAGGAAAAACCATGCATTAACAGCCAGGGGGTGAAAACTTTTCAAATTTGAAGATCAGGGTAAATTTAACTTATTTTGTCTTCTGGGAAACATGCAACTATCTTCTGTAGCCTCTGAAGGGCAGTACTAAATGAAAAAAATATGATATTTAGGCAAAATAAGAAAAATCTCCAATCTGTTCAAAAGTTTTCACCCCCGGCTCTTAATGCATGGCTTTTCCTTCTGGAGCATCAATGAGCGTTTGAACCTTCTGTAATAGTTGCATATGAGTCTCTCAGTTGTCCTCAGTGTGGAAAAAATGGATCTCAAAATCATACAGTCAATGTTGGAAAGGGTTCACATACACAAAAATGCTGAAAAACCAAATAATTTGTGGGTTTAAGCAGTTTGAGCAGTTTAACTGTTCAGGACAAACAAGGGACTCATAAACAACTATCACTAAGCAAAAAAACAAAGCTGTGGATCATTCATGTAACAACACAGTATTAAGAATCAAGCGGATGTAAACTTTTAAACGGGGTCATTTTTATAAATTCAACTATTATTTTCTCTTGTGGACTATATGTAAATATCTTTTATGTGAAATATCTTATTCAGGTCAATACTGAATAAAAAATAACATGCATTTTGTATGATCCCTCTTATTTTGGTAAAATAACATTTTGCAGATTCTGAAACTTTTGACCTCAACTGCATATAATGAATTGAATCAGTTCATTGAAACAAACTTCATAAGACCTCAATATATCACCAGGAGCCACGGGTATTAATTTTGTGTTTCTTAATATGCTTTGTAATGCTCAAAAACAGACAGCTGCTGACTTGCATTTTACAAATCACCAAGAACACTGTTTCAGCTAAAATCTTGGTCTCCTCCATCTTGGATGGCTTGAGGGTGAGTAAATTAACAGAAAATTTTCATTTTTGGACGAACTACCTCTTTAACATCTTTGTATTTAGCCAGCAATTTTCCGGAGGGGGAGGCAAGGCCGCGGATTGGGCCAGGTGCTGCAACCGTGGCCTATATATCATGCGATGACATGTCATCTAACAATACGTGTCGTGCCCTCACTATCCCTCCGAGGCTGGTGATCGCCAGCAGAAGCTCATCTGTAAAGGGCCAGCGGAAAGTCGTGGGGTACAAGGAGACCGCAGTCAAGACTCAGAGTGAAAATGGCACACGTGTGACTGGGAATATCATGTGCAATCGTGCTGGTGTTGAAAGTGGGGCGAGTTGAGCGGTTCGTGTTCACCTTGAAGCGCTTAAAGTTTGCAAACATTCACGGCAGACCCCCTAACGGGAGCCTCGGGCTGTTCGTGAACAACTGAAGAAAGCTCACTGATATTTTATTCAGCATTCAGTGTGAAATTAGTATGCTTGCAAACAGGGTTTAAAACTGAGAACCAGCTCTTATCATTACAGCCACTAAAGAAATGTGATTTAATGTGGATGGTGTACAAGGTTTCCTACCAGGGTTATTACAGTTAACAAAAATTATAACTGAAACTAAAAATTAAAACCATTAAAAACATTTTCATTACTTGAAATAAACTTAAAATAAAATAACTCTTTACAGTTAGTCACCAAGGCTACATTTCTCATTTTAGTTTAGCTTGATGTACTAAAATTGCTAAAACTGAAATAAAAGTAATAAAAACTATATAAACCCCAACTGAAAATGATAAAAACACACAACAAAAAGATGGCAGCACTACAATATATATATATATATATATATATATATATAATATTATATATATAATTAACAATGAACAGTATATAAATTTTTATATATATTTTTTTTCTATATTAGTATTAGTGCAAAACATACAAAATACGGTGAACACAAAACACAAAAACATTAAATAATACTAACAGACACATTTTTATTTATTAAATGTTTTTATTTTATTAAAAAAGTAAATAAAACTTAGATAATATTAGCTAATGTAGTTACCTAATGTTAAAAATGGAAACTTATTGTAAAGTGTTACCATAAAAAACTATAATAGTATCTCTACAGTACTACTGAATCTACAAGGCCACAAGAAGAGAAAGGATGTTTTGGTTTGGGTTTGCAGTCTGAATTGAATGTGATCAGAAAATAAAATAACACAACACACAGACAACTCATCTTTCATGCCTTGCTGGCTGGAAAACAAATATACACAGTCCAGATACACAGTGAACAAATGACTCATCGACTGGTCACGACTCATGAATCATCAGTTTGAATCATTCTAAAGTGCCACTAAGAATCAGTCAGAGAGATTCCTAAATGATTCACTGAACCACAAGTCACAGCTTTAATGAAGTCTAACCTCAAATGAACTCAATGAACTGTATAGTTTTGTCACAATAAATGGTATAAAATACAAAGCATGGATGTGTGTGTATAGATATGAAGAGTTCAGATGCAAAAGCCTCTAAATCCATCTGACGTATTTCTTTAAAAATGAGCATTTCTTTCTGGCTACTTTGTATAGGTTTCTATGTAAGTACTGCTACTTTTGATTGGGCTGAGGCTGGAATTTAGTGAGTTTGAAGTAAAAGTATTTGATGGACATATACTATGTGTCAGGAGCATTCACTCACTATCATTATCAAATTTTTGACCGAGATGGCTTTTAGCTGGTTTTGCAACTGAACTCTTCAACTCCTCATACATATATATATATATATATATATATATACCTAATCAAAATAACCCGAGAAAAAATATTAAAAATAAATAATGAAAAAATAATGATGATTAAAATAATGATAAAATAATACACACAGTTTAGCTAAATTATTTAAGAACTAAAATAATTCTAAATGGAAACTAGTATTGTTATTGTTAACTAATAACTAATATTATTTAAAAGATTTTAAATAAAGTTGAAAAAATGTAAATATTATTATATTAAATGTTACTATATTATATTATATTATATTATATTATATTATATTATATTATATTATATTATATTATATTATATTATATTATATTATATTTTTTTTAAAATTAATTTGATCTTAAAAATATATAATTAACATCAGAAATCATCAACTCAACGAAAATGACAAACTCAATGCAAGATAAATATAAAACTAATAATTTACATTAAAATAATTACATTTTTATGTAAATTATTAAAATAAATATTAATAATATTACCACTAATTTACAAAATAACAATAAAAAATTACAAAAGCACAACAAAATGACTAAAAATTAAATTAAACCTAAAATAAAAAGTAAAAATAATAGCTAATTCAAAATATTAATAAAACATACATTAGTATATGTAACCCTGGACCACAAACCAGCCATAAGGGTCATTTATTTTTTACACTGAGATATAGACATCATCTGAAAGCTAAATAAACAGGCTTTTCATTAATGTATTAGATGTGTTTGTTAGGATATGACAATATTTGGATGAGCTAAAACTATTTGAAAATCTAGAATTTGAGGGTGCAAAAAATATTGAGAAAAATCGCCTTTAAAGTTGTCCAAATTAAGTTCTTAGCAATGCATATTACTAATCAAAAGTATATTTACGGTAGGAAATTAACAAAATATTTTCATGAAACATGATCTTTACTTAATATCCTAATGATATTTGGCATAAAGGAAACATTTTGACCCATACAATGTATTTTTGGCTATTGCTAAATATACCCGTGCTACTTACAACTGGTTTTGTGGTCCAGGGTCACATATTAATAATACTAAAACATCACTGATGGCAATCAGAACCAAAAGTATTAACGATTCCTGACGGTGAGGACTATGGTGCTCAGCAGTTTCCTCATATGAATTTGATCAAAGCTTTATGAAGGACCATCACTCCTCTTTCATTGGACAGTGATTTGCAGTCCACTCACCGTCTGCCTCCTAATGACGAGTCTCCTATTTGTAGTCATTTCAGGAAATTCAACGACCTACTTGCTGGGGTCACGCGCAAAATGAACTAGACAAGCATCTTTGAAGATTATGATAATAGATTCGAGGGGAGAAATCTGGATTGTCTTGAAATTCACTAGCACGGATCCTCATCTCATTACCCTCTTGCGTGGCAGCCCGTATCAAAAGCGTGATAAAAATACACAGCAGATAACATTAGCATTGTATATTTCCACGCATAATATCCTTTGTCCTTTTTTTTCCCCGGCTAAGAGATAGCATATTGGCCACGTCTTTGAAACGCAGACTGAATAACACAGAGGGAACGTCCTGTTCCAAAGCGCCGAGAATTCGCAAAGAATAACGCCGCCGTGCACACGCTGATGCCTTTGGATGGAAAATTATAGCTTTTTTGCTGCGCGCAGCCGAACTGAAAGGCCCGACGGCGACTCCGCGTACTGCGCTCGGGAAAAGCAAATTCATGCAAATGAGTTTATCTAGGAGCCGTCGAGTCGTGCATTCAAAGGTGTGTTTACCGCTAACAAATTGAAACGTGGAGTTAATAGTAGTGTTCGCGCTCGCTCCCTGACTCACGCTCGCTTTTCCCAAAGAAAATATGGACAGAAACAGCTGCGAGAAAAAAACAAAACAAGTTGTGAATGTTTTATGAGCGGATCTTTGAGTGCGGTTGAAGGAAACAAACACATTCATTATGAAACGCACGTTATGGCCTTTAAACCGGTGGAAATTTTGGCTAAGTGGGAGTTTAGTAGGAGACCGGAGCTGGGTTTGACTCCATGATACCTTAACATTTAACCATACATTTAACCCTATAAAGCCTACTTTTCAGGGTCTTAAATAACAAAATGATCAAAACTTTGCTGTTAAACCTACGCCTTCTGTTTTCTGATTGATAGTTCAGACTTTTTAACCTTTTACAGTTAATGCATGTACTATAAAATAAAATAAAATAAAATAAAATAAAATAAAATAAAATAAAATAAAATAAAATAAAATAAAATAAAATAAAAAATAATGGCAATGATGGATTCAGCACAAAATAATTACCTTGGTTCAAACCACTATTGTGTGAGTTCAGGAGTAATTGTATATAAATGTACAAATTGTATTAGAATTGCTTATGTTTTGTCCATATAAATAACAATATCTGCACCAAATTGCATATTTGTGACCCTGGACCACAAAACCAGTCGTAAGTAGCACGGGTATATTTGTAGCAATAGCCAATTGTGTGGGTCAAAATTATCAATTTTTCTTTTATGCCAAAAATCATTAGGATATTAAGTAAAGATCATGTTCCATTAAGATATTTTGTAAATTTCCTACCGTAAATATATCAAAACTTA
>JAHKKF010518628.1:2334-42283 GCA_019740295.1 Labeo calbasu
ACACAGCACAATGCCACAGATGTTGCAAGTTTTGAGGGAGCGTGCAATTGGCATGCTGGCTGCAGGAATGTCCAGCAGAGCTGTTGCCCATGAATTGAATGTTCGCCAAAGGCGTTTCAGAGAATTTGGCAGTACATCCAACCAGCCTCACAACCGCAGACCACATATAACCACACCAGCCCAGGACCTCCACATCTAGCATCTTCACCTCCAACATCGTCTGAGACCAGCCACCCGGACAGCTGCTGCAACAATCAGTTTACATAACCAAAGAATTTCTGTACAAACTGTCAGAAACCGTCTCAGGGAAGCTCATCTGCATGCTTGTCGTCCTCATCGGGGACGACTGACTGCAGTCGTCGTCATAACCGACTTGAGTGGGCAAATGCTCACATTTGATGGCATCTGGCACTTTGGAGAGGTGTTCTCTTCACGATGAATCCCGGTTTTCACTGTACAGGGCAGATGGCAGACAGCGTGTATGGTGTTGTGTGGGTGAGCGGTTTGCTGCTGTCTACGTTGTGGATTGAGTGGCCCATGGTGACTGTGTGTTCATGTGTTTTTCCCTGCACATAACAATGACTTGAAGACCAGTACTGCATTTCTTTTACTTATCATCATTACTACATGTAAATAGTAGTGTTACCTGCTCTGAATAAGCTGAAAAGCTGCAAAGCACTTAATGATTTACAATACCTAGTCCTCTTAGAGTAAAGCAGTAAGCCCCAAGAAGCTGTGGTTTACGGTGAATTTATAACAGTTAAGGGGCATTGTTAGGTACGACGCAAAGCAAATTTACTGTAAACTACGGGTTCACGGGGCTTACTGCTTTTATAAAACAGTTATTCCATATATGTAGTAAGGTTTCACAAAATAAAACGGAGCAAATAAAGTGATATGAAATTATATTAATAAAAACGGTATTCTTCCACCAAACAATGTAGTTCTTCAGAAACAGTTGTGGTTGCAACCATAGATATATATATATATATATACGTAGATGCCTCATTAGCCTCATTATTGCCTCATTTCTGTGGGCTGCTATAGACGTTTTTCCTGAACGCGGAAGTCACGCCTGACTCTTAACCGGAAGGATGCTTTGCATTTCCGGTGTCCGATGTTTCTAGTCAAATTCTAGTGTATATTCCGAGACACTGACAAATGATGGTCATTGCGACATTGCAAAGTAATTGCGAAGACTCAGGCGTGACTTCCACGTTCAAGAAAAAAGTCTATACGTAAGCCGTCCACAATATTGTAATGGTCAACTTGACGTCATTAACTATAGTAATCACTGGATATTCGAAATGCCACAATCCTGCATAGCTGTTGGTCTGTGAACCTATAGTATGGTGAATGATGTCAGATTGACTGTTCCAAGATGGCAGACGTGCTTGGAGCAGTCAAATGGGGAATCTATATGTAACGGAGTGAGGGAGACGTGAAGCGGGCGGATCCAAATGCAAAGCTTTATTAGAAGGGCAAGACAAAGACATGGTCAAACAGGCAGGGTCAAACAGTGCAATGGCTGATGGGGAATGTAGTCCGGGGTGTGGTGCAACAGTCAGTGTAATGTGAACGTGTAAGAGCGACATCTGGTGGTGGGCAGACCAAAGATCACCAGCCAGATTCATGACACTATACATATCTATGGTTGCAACAAAGTGGTTGTCAAGCAACACACAAAAGTAAACAAAGGTGTATGTTTGTAAAGTAATTTACAACAGCTTCGAAGATGGCTCAACCAATCAGAATCAAGGACTGGAACTATCCATTTTATAATTAAAAATTATTTATGGATTAATTCGTCAAGGCATTATTTTACATTTAAAGGGATCATCGGATGGCCATTTTCCACAAGTTGATATGATTCTTTAGGTTCTTAATGAAAAGTCTATAATATACTTTGGTTAAAAATTCTCAATGGTAGTGTAAAACAATACCCTTTTTACCTTGCCAAAATCAGCTCTGCAAAAATCATCTCTTTCTGGTAGAACTGCTTTAAATGCAAATGAGCTCTGCTTGCCCCGCCCCTCTCTTCTGTCTGTGGAGAGACGAGCCTGTTTACTTTAGCCGCATTTAGCTGCGTTTAGCCGCTAAACTTGCTAACTAGCGCATTATTAGGAAGGACGATCGCAAAGATTCATAAAAAACCCCCTTATGCTCACTTGTGCTGTAAGTGAAGCTGGATCATGAATGATTTGCGCGAACATAGACGGATATATACGGGAGTAAATGAGACCACTACGTTCATTATTACATCCAGCAACACAACACCTCAATCGCTCAATTCTTGTCTAACTTACATCAGTGCTCCGGCATTGAAACAAAGAGGACAGACTGTTACAGCTGATCTAAGGTAAGACGCTAATATCAATCAACTATCGTGGGAGCGGCCTCTGTCGGTGTGACGCCATCTGAGAACGGCTCGATTTGAAAAAGGGGATATTATTTTTACAGATTAATTAAAAACCACTGCATGGATTTTTATCATTATAATGTAGATTTGTACATACACTGCCAACACACATTAATGTTCAAACAGCATGTAAAAGTGAACTTAGCATCCGATGACCCCTTTAAAGATATTTGTGTAACTATAGCATACACTGAAAAAAAGACTCAAATGTACTGATAATTTTCTGCCAGGACATTATCCATTAATTTTCCATTGCTGAAACACGGAAAATAACCATATTATTAACCATTCCTAATAAAACAAAGAGTAGTATCATGATTAATTTTCATTTGTTTTCTATTAACCCTAAAATTTAAAATACCACCATATACAGTACACTGTATAATGTGTTACGTCCCTTATGTTTTATTTGTGTTTTGTTCTGTTTTTGGGAAGTGTTGTATGTGTGTTTCTGTGCAGGATGACGTCTGATTGGTTCCTGTACTCTAACTGGTGACTCCTGGCTGCCTATAAAAGATCTCATCATCATATCCTGCTTCAGCTTTGTGCTCGTTTGCTGTGTTTGCTTCTCATTGCTCTGTTAGTTAGGTGTAAGCATGTGTTAGTAAGACTGAGATTCTGTGTGTGTTCTTTTGAGTGTTTAACTGTGAGAGATTGTTGTTGTTTTTACTCTGTGTGGGAGGAAAAGTAGGTTGCATGATGTTGTTACTATTTGAATTGGATAAATTTACGATTGCGCCCACACATGAACAATTTGATAAGTGTCGTAAAGATGATTTATTATTGATTGCTGATGTCTTTGATGTCGTCGTTCCCCGTACTGAGATTAAGAGGGAGATTAAAGAGGTGTTGCGCACAGAGCTTGTAAAACAAAGGATATTACCGGAAGTGGGTGTGGTTTTGGATGTTGCTTCTCACCTTGAACTGTCTGAAGGTTTGGGTGCTGCTGAGGCGGAACTCAAACCTGACGTAGTCATTGGCATAGATTCTGTTCCCCCGTCTCCACTGAATGACAAAAATTTAATTTGCCTACAAAATTAAACACTTGTTGGACGTGCTAAACAATGTTGGACGTGCTCCTCAAGAGGACTACAGTAACCTATTATTAAAGTCTTTGTTACGTGCAATTCTTCAAAATTATTTTTATTAGCTTTATAAAATAACGGTTGAACCACTGATGTCACATAGACTGTGTTAGCGATGTCCTTACTACATTTCTGGGCCTTGAACATGGTAGGGCTCTTGCTGTCTATGGAGGGTCAGAAAGCTCTCAGATTTTATCAAAAATAGCTTAATTTGTGTTCCGAAGGTGAACAAAGGTCTTATGGATTTGGAAGAACATGATGTGAGTAAATAATGACAGAATTTTCATTTTTGGGTGAACTATCCCTTTATTTTACTATCTGGCGCTGTGATGAACACCACAGCGAATACAAAAATCTGAATGGCTGTTTAAATAATTCAAAAACAGAAACAGAAAGTAGCAGATGTTTGTGTGCATTTTAACCAGCTGATGGGAAAAGTATTTTTAAAATGCGTTCAAAAAATTTAAAGTAATTTGTAATAAAGAATTATTTGCCATATTTTGAAGTGCCTACGGTAACAATATCTTGCATTTTCATTATTGTGATATATCGCATTACCAAATACCGGCACGTCACTAGTTTCAGCCACTGGATTGTTTCCTGACTGTCTGGTTCGTACTGCACACAAAACTAGAAAGCACTAGTGGAAACCATGAGCTTCAGCTGAATAAAATTTACGAGAACTTTTGTGAACAAAATTATTCAAATAATATTTATTTGTTACAGGCAAACTATAACATTTAAGGAAGCAAGTATTGTTAAGTTTGTACCAGATGTGATGTTTTTATGATTTGATTTAATTGTTAAATAATTCCATGAATTAGGTACATTTCAGACATCTTCATTATTCGTCATAACCTAAAGTCTAGTTGTTCAAACTCACTCCTAATCTGCTGCTTTATGTCTGATTATGTCTTCCCTTCAACTAAAAATACAGATGTGTATACAATTTGTATAATTATATTGTGCAATTCAGATGTATCCAAAAATTTGTTTATTATTCATTATATCTATATTGTTCTGTTTTTCAAACTAAACTAAATACCTAACTCCATTTGTCCAAATGCATAAGCATTACGTATTTTAGCATTTGACATATCCTGCATAATCCTCATTATGCACATCTCAAAGTCATCTGAATTTGTTATAATTTAGCAGTATACTCTGTTCTTATGTATGTCAATGGGTTTACTTCAGTTTGCAGTGTTCCCTAAGTGAGACCGCAAATATCAAACAAAGGTTAAAAGATGACTCCTTTTTTACATGTGCAGTAAACTATATTGCTCAGATCAGTTTCTTTTTCTCTGTTCAGTAGAATCATCACTTTCATCTACAGACCATGTGTTTCTGATGGCATCATCTGGGTACGAATCGTGATGGTAGGATAAATCAAGCACTCAGCCTGAGTTCAAAAGTTTTTCTTGTTTTTAACATCTTGTAACGCATCATTTCAAACATCATTCATAGCCCCCCTCCCTGGCATAGCACGTGAAGCTGCTTAAACGATATGCTGATGTGACTTTTTCACGGCTGAGCTGTACGATCTGTTACGTTTTAACACGATCCTGTCAATTTCTATTTCTTGAGTAACAAGTCCTAAATGTCATGTGATCTAAATGTGTTTCGAGCTATACGTAGACCCCAGGTGGCTTGTCTCGTTGAGTCATATTGCAATCTTCTTTTACAGTTATAATGTACAGAGTGCATGTTTGATCACAAATGCTGGATGACACCATCTCCATATCGCGACTTTCATCTGGCTGCTGTTGATTTTGAGAACAGGGGTGAACAATTTGTTTTTGCTCAATCCTGAAAAACAATCCAGTGGAGAAAGCCCCCCACCCACTTGTTCTCATCTTTAATTTGTACCCTTCTTAAAGGTCAGAGGTAGATAGCTGGGGAGTATTCCTGCAATCGCCCACACCTTCTGGGTATCCATTAAGGGGTCATACTAAAAAATACTAACTAATACTAACAGATAAAAGACTTTGCATGTAATTGTTAGCACGCCCTTAAGCTCTGACCTCTTTATTGTTAGTCATTTTTCACAGAAATCATGTTTAACGGAGAAATTAACATTTGAAACCATAAAAGAGGTGTCATTGTACACATTACTCCACCCCTGCATTTGTCACCTGCTCCCTCGTATAAAAAGGCTTGAAGTGTCATATAGAAATGTGATGATAATGTTGATTTTGTTTGCGATATTGTAAACACAATGCAGACGTGCTGTGGGAGTGATTCAAAACACGACTGATTTTCACTTATCTCCCGTCCCAGTTAACACTGCATTTTTCCATTTTGCTAATGGAGAGCATTTCAAGTGGAAACTAACTGCTGTAGTAGTGAGAGTCTTTCGTATGTCTCTTCTTGCCTACCTGGAAATACTGTTGCCATGACACAGACATGTCGAAGTTCTTGTCAAGATCATCCCTCAATCCCACAAAGCCTGCAGTGACACTGGAAGTAAACAGTTTATGAGAATTTCTTGAGTATTTGACTCTGATATTGGCAGAATGTGCCACACAGCCTCCCTGCTTCGATTCTGAGCTTTGTCAGTCTTAGTCAATAAGATCATCATCCTCAGATTGTTCTTTGAAGTCAAATAAGTCAGTTACTTCGCTTAAGCACTCAGTAACGACAAACAGAAATGTGAATCGTTATTGCACATCAAAAATCCCGAGACATTTAAATGAATCTAAGCACATGATGCCGGAAATCAACAGCACTTAGCCAATCGAGTGCTGACGAGTGGAATCTGATGTCATTGTGGCATCACCGAGCCATGTAGGCCTTCGAAATGGAAGACATTTGCGGGCATTTTCTTTTACTTACTTTGATATCATCTGGGAAACTGCCCTCTTTTGGAAATTCAACTTGTGAGTTCTGTAAATAGAGTAACCGATAAAAATGAGTCATGTAAAAGTATATATGTGTGTGTATATAACTGGAAAAACATAATCTGCGTCTGAATCAACAAGTGAGATGCTCACAAACAGACTGAATGTCCCTAAAGCGCCCAGCAACATCTAAACATGCACAGTGCATGAAGATTTTTGCTGATGCGTCTGCTAACACCCACACCCAATGGGAGCACACGTATAGACATGTGGTGACCTTGTTTGTGTGATTGATTACAGATATTTCTTATGACTTCCAGTCAACATTACGGGAAAATACCAGATGGGTGGTCTCTAACGGACTTGTGGTCTGTATCTGCTCTTAAAGGGATAGTTCACCCAAAAATTCTAATTCTGTCCCCATTTACACATTTTGTTCCATGCCTGTGTCAGAGGAGACAGTGGTTTCTCTGCATGACTGTGGTGATGAAGACTGAAAAAGGATGCAAAGTCACTTTTTAGGTTTTCTGAAGCCATTTGATGCACAGTTCACTCTGAGAAATAAAGGTACAAAAGCTGTCGCACTTCTGTGACTGAAGGGCACATTAAAGGTATGGTACATAGTAGTCCCTAAAGCTGTCGCTTTTGTACTGAAGTTGTCATTGACTGATGATAGGGACTTTATGATGGAATGGCAACAGTGTTCTGCAAAAACTTTTTATTCTGCTACTTTGCGACATTGTACTGTTACTATCTCGACAGGAAAATGGCTAATTCAGATCTCAGTAGTTTCCGTTTTATGCTAGATGCTTGGTTTTTTTTAAAATGACACATTTTTTGTTTTCGATAAATGAGTGCTATACGCTCCACTGACCTCTCTATTGTCTGCGGCACTTAACAGTTTACTTCCGGTCGCCACTGCTGAGATTAGATCATTAAATGATTCAGTGAGTTTAATGAGAACCATGAATGAATCATTCAGAACTGTTTTTAAATGGATGGGGAAAATCACTTAAAGTTCGAACGCAAAGAAATGATTAGTTCACAAACCAGCTATTGTTACATTTTTAACACAACTCTCACACACAATTGATACCATATGGCTGTTCTGGAGAAGTTAATTGGGATTTCACATTATTGAGACTTGATATGTTCATTGCCTTCATTCACCTTCAGAGAGATTTTCCAGAATTTTCTCCTTTTGATATATACAGGTTTGTAATAATATGAGGGTGCGTAAATGACAGATTTTTTATTATTTTTATCTATTTTTTAAGATTAAGATCTCTTTTCATTGTCACACTTTTAAGATTAAACATTTAAATGTCTGTCTTAGAAAAAAAAAAAAACATACAGTTGCAGAACTGACATAAGGGAAAGTTTCATTGTCTTTTCGTAGGTTTAGATTTTATGAACTCTCCAGACAGGCAATCTGATAAAATTACAGACAATGCTAATAACTCAAATGAAACAAGATGTTGGCTTAGATTACAGCAAAATGAATCAATGAAATGTATGAAGGCATGCTTTACATAGTGAAAGCAATGAGTTTTCTGTTACCATGATCGCATCCACCCTCATCTCACCCACAGGTGATGCGGAGTTAATAGCGCACCGTTGAATGCGTGGGAGAGACTCATATCTCATTACAGTCGACAACTTCATCCGGTACAAGAGGCATTTCTAGTGAGACTACAGTTATTTCAACTTCTTGAGAAGCAGGCATGGATACAGCGCGGGCAGCTAGGGCGCATATTATCTGGACATCGATAGCATTGCTTTTTATTTTAATCGCATCGTGCTTGACATATTTCTTCATGTCGAAGGTAAATTTAACTGGGTCTACAGCCTTAGAGATTAAGATATTGCTATTTCGGACAATAAAATTACACGGTGTTCAGGATTTAGCTCGGCGAATAATTTGGTTGAATTAAAGATAGTTTACCACTGAAGCAAGCAAGCGGTTTTAACATTTTTCTGAAAAAGAGGGGCAAAAAGTTATCCGGTCCTCAGTTCACACACACGCAGGGCTGAGAAACACTTCCTTGTTTTCCATCTTAGAGCTTTTTATGTGGATAGCTAATTCATGGATCAAGTTGCAGAGGGCGTGTTTGTAAACAACGAATGAATGCATTTATGCTACGCGTGTTTACGTAGGCTCTGCTTCTGTGCAATCTACTCTTGAAATATGCATGACAATGACATGTATTACTGTGACTTCAGCAGGTGCCTGGATGCCAAAGAATTAGCATCGTGAATGGTAAGTTACACCTAAATATTACCTCATGTTTAGGTACTTAATGTGCATTTTGTCAACGACTGTTGGCGTAATTTATTTACCTCTTTTTCCCCTTCACGCCACATAAGCTTTTAAAGTGTCGCATTTAAGTATAAATGTTTAAAATGAGGGTGAGAGTTTTGAGTGCCATTTGGCGCAAAACGAAAGATCTACACTTAAGAATTTGTATGGGGGAACATCTGTCGACCTCCCGCATGAATGTAACCTCCTCAGCGAATGCGACCCCTGTTCGTTAGCGTCTTTTCGGAAAGTTAAAATTACGCGTTCTGACTAACTTGTCATTTCAATTTTGTCGTTACTAAATAAAGCGTTCAAACCCCATGTATATTAATTTAAAAAATCTTCCAACAGCAGGTTGTTATTAGCCAGGTTATTATTTGACATCGGTAACCGTTGACAAGCACCTACCTGAAAACCGGGCATGGTTTAAACATAACTGTTCATACAATAAAACAAGAAAAGCGGATACGGACCTAACATAAAAAGAAAAGTAAGCTAGTGTAATTGGTAGAAAGGTTTTGAAAGCTCTGAATCTCCATTCTAATTGATTGCAGTTTAGCAACTGTGGTTTCTATAATGGTAATGGTAGCACACTGTAATGGTAACATTTTGTATAAGTGAGACAGTTGTGCTTTTAGTCGGCTGTGTGTGTTTGTGGGAGTCTGCTGTGAGAATGTTTGGGTGGGGAGCCGAGCCGTCTCGCTGCTTGTTTGTTGCCAATGCATTTTTGTGGTCTGCTTCAGCGCTTTTTCCTGTACAGCTGTGAATTTAGTCATACAAACTTTATTGTCAGCATTCGTTTTGTGGTGAAAAACTTGGTTTACAGATATTTTTCTTTGTTTTTTTCTGTCTGACAGCCTCTGCGATAGAAAATATGTTCAGACATATCTCTCCAGAGCAAGTCTCTCGAGAGCACTGGCTTCTAAAAGGTGATTTGTCACGAATTTGTTTCTAAACATATTTATGAAAGAAAATGGTTTCAAGTAAAGTGGACATTTCTCATTAAAAATATATTCTATTAAAATGACATAGCTTAATATAAAGCTCTGTGATTCTAGAATGAGAATTCTTGCTACATGTTTATCTTCTTCAAGCTCGGGATCAGAAAGATGACTGTTTGGTCTGGGAGGATGAGTGGCGGGGATACAGGAACGACAGTGAGAGCATTCTGGACCACACCAACATGTCGATGGTCATTCGAGAGAAAGGCGTCTACCTGGTCTACATACAAGCTAACTTCATTCTGAAGCCACAGAACGATAGCAGGTCTCCTGTAGACCTCAAAATCCTACTGGATTTCGATGGTGGGAAAGAGGATATGTTTTCAGCTGCACATGACACTCAGATGGTGAACGGCAACTCGCCTCCAGACGCGAAGCTCAACACTTTCCTTCTGCTGAAGATGGACTCATCAAGCAAGTTATCAGTGAGAGTACTTCCAAGTCATTTGGTGAACTTCCAACCACGTCCCTTCTCCACTTTCATCACTATCATAAAATGGGCAGACGACTGGTAGACTGCGACTGGCTTTCTCCGATATCCGTGTCCAGTTTGTACAATGGCGGTTGTTCTTATATTCTTTTTAGCTTTAAATGTGACATTTCGAGAGGACGCGGTCTCAAGATCAGCTGCTAGAACACCTGAGATTTTCCAGCTGTTGTACTAGGAAATGCTCGCTGACATTAACAAGGATTGCGTGGGGGTTGTGATACTTTCTTGGTGTTTTTTCTTCTTCCTTTCGAAATATGAAGATCACATCTCATGATCTTCTCAGAAGCATGACACATTTTCCTCTCAACAGATGTATGAGTTAGGTTTGTTTTGTTTCAGTTTTTTTATGAGTCAAGACGAAAAAGGGCACGATATACTGTTAATGAGCACCGACTTTGAAGATTCTCATGTATTACGTACATAAAAGATGTCATAAGTGCCTGCAAACAAACATTGTTTTACAAAACAGAAAATAGTAAGCTAATTATGAGCAAGTGGGTATTTCTTTAGCGTATATATAATCGTACATTTTAATCATCGACAGCTGAATGTAAAAACCTCATAACACCCTATCTGTGTCCAGCGTCAATATTTGATATGAAAGCTCAGTGTCAAAAGCTAAGGAGCAATATTATTGTGTAAATATGTACCTCTTTTTTTTTAAGACAAGAAATTAGCATTTTTATTTCAGTCACAGTTCTTGAAATGTGGTGCCTATTTTTAGCTGTAAGAGCAGATCGATCCAGCCACTGAAGCACATATTTGTTAATGAATGTCATGGAAATGTTTTCCGATGGGGGTGGTGGATTGCTAGGGGTGGTAGTGGTGAAAAACATAAATAAAATTACCACTAGTTACACTAATCCAGTCAGTCAAGCAAGCCGTATAATTCTAAAACAACATCAGCTGTTTCAATGAGACAGTGGAGTGTTTTTCATTACCAGCGAGTGGGAAAGTTTCTTCTCCGAAGCCAGTATTTTCATTAGTCAGGAAAATGCCATTTATGATGACATACTTTTTTTGTATTCAGTTAACCCAAACCAGCTGGCCAAATGTAAAGAATATATTTTTAAAAACAGACTAACTTTAATGTTTTTTTTCCCTCTTATTTTCCTTTCGTATGAAAGTTTTGTTCTTTCACAGCTAAGCCCTTATACTTGTGTTTATACTAAGTTCATGCTGAGTGATTTCAATTGACTACGTTTTTTTTTACTGTTCTCAAATATGCAAACGATATTATATTTATATACAATTTGTAATATTTTTATTTAAACTAATAATTATAAATAAAGCAATATGTTTTCCCTCTGTATGCCTCAAATATTCTGTAAGCAATTTTCTGTACAATAGTCACATCAACAAACATCACACTTAAGAAGCCGTTTGTGATAGATGCTTATCACACGCATGTCAAAAACAGACAATGTCAAAAATCATCTTGTTACTGTTATCTTAGCTTTAAGCTTTTCAATCTTTGCTGATCAGATAAGGTTTTGTTTTGACTTGTTTCCTGTATAAAGTACAGCAAAGAAAACATTCAAGTTCAACTAAAGTGGTACAAAATATGTGACCCGGGACCACAAAACCTTAAGTAGCACGGGTATGTTTGTAGCAATAGCCAAAAAGACATCGTTTGGGTCAAAGTTATTGATTTTTGATTAGGATATTAAAGATAAGTAAAGATCATGTAAGATATTTTGTAAATTCCTACTGTAAATACATCAAAAAGTAATATGCACTGCCAAGAACTTCATCTGGACAACTTTAAAGACAAATTGCTCAATATTTAGATTTTTTTGCACCCTTAGATTTCAGATTTTCAAATAGTTGTATCTCAGCTAAATATTGTCCTAACCATACATCAATGGAAAGCTTGTTTATTCAACTTGCAGATGATGTATAAATCTCAATTTTTTTAAAAAAATTGACCCTTATGACTGGTTTTGTGGTCCAGGGTCACATATCATTGTTATTTTGTAATTAGGATGGCAAATTAAATCTTAAAAAAAAACCTGTAAAGGTTTGTAGACAATTTTTTTTCAGAGGGAAAAAAAGTGTTGATGTGGCAAACTGGTAGTGTAGTGTTCCTTGCAGAACAAGAACAGCGTAATCATAACCAATCATAAACCAACATTACCTTTTTTTTTTTTTTTAAACAAATTGTACATTACGAGACAGGCCACATCCATGAACCAACATTACACTGTAGGAGCTTTTCGTGTGACAACCTAATGAGAAATTTACAAAATGTTATCCAGTGGTTGTAATTAGTTTTGTTTTCTCTATTTGTTTACAGCCATCAGCTGACATTTAGAATGTTCTGAGAACCAAAAACGTTTAGGTGGGTAATTCTCAATGTAACATCTGGAACATCAGGAAGGCGTATAAATAGCTCCTGAAGTACATCGTATGGGAAGGGCTGATTCAGTTTAATTAGGCCCATATGTACGTACTGCCCCCTTGTGGCAGAGATTTAAAATCTGACGGAAAAAAGCTGAGTCAAGTCTGAAGTTACAGGGTTTCAGTTGAGTCATGTTGTGAATTCAAGCTTCAAAGTGTTGCTAATGAAAAAATTATGAATGAATAAATCACGTTTTTCATAACTGACATACATAACGCACGGGCCTACCGGGCACTAGATCAGAGGGGGGCCAAGCCGGAACACCGCTTCCTCAGAAAGCCTTACACAAAGATACTTCGGTTCGCTGCCACAAAATTTAAAACAGTAGCCTACATTCATTTCCACACATGGTCTCAAATTACAAAGACAAAAGCACCAAATAATAATAATAAAATAAATTTTAAATATATATTTTTTGTTTCTCTATTAAAAGTATATAATGTTTGCAAAATTTCATCCAGATAATTGGTCATTTATGGTGTGCACAAAGTATGTATCTTTTTATCAACAGGTACTTCAAGAGCAGATTGGTGATATTAACACAGTTTTTGTTCACTGATATCAGAGTTCAGGGGCATTCATGACCTAATGGTTAGATTATCAGATGTGTAACAGTGTTACTCATGGGTTCGAGCTTCGGTACTGGTAAAAATTGTAGGTGGGGGAAGCGAATGTACAGCACTCTCTTCCACCTTCAATGCCACAACTGACGTGCTCTCGAGCAAGGTACCGAAACCCCAGGTGGCCGCCCACTGCTCTGGGTGTGTGTTCACGGTGTGTGTGAGCAGTGTTCATTACTCACAGTGTGTACTTGGATGGGTTAAGTACAGAGCAGAAATTCTTAGTATGGGTTACCATACTTGACAACACATCACCACAATGGCAGAACACTTGCTACTTCTTCGTTATTCTTATTAAACGAAAATCCGGGCACTTGGTACTGACAAACAATGCAAATACAGGAAAGACGTGTATTCAAGAGTACAACAGACTTCTCCTAAAGACTGAAGGGCAAACGCAGTTTATTACGCAGAAAGTAACAAAATCTCTTTCCAGTTTCTGCAGCTGAAGCACACATCGAATTGTGCTTCTAGATCAGATTGCAATTTTTCAAAGATCGGTTCTTATCAGAAGCATTGTAATTGAACTTTTTTTTTTTTTTTTAAGATTTTATTTTTGTTGTTCTATGCCTTTATTTCGATAGGACAGAAAATGAAGTGAGAGAGAGAGGGAAAGAGGGTGGGATTGGGAGAGGTCCTTGAACCAGGACTCGAATTCAGGACAACTAAAGCGTAACGGCGCTATATGTCAGTGCGCTCTCCATAAGGCTATCAGCGCCAACGTTGTTTCACATTTTAAGACTAACAACACTGTTTTGTACTCTCACTTTTAACCTAATTCACAGTTTACTAATGGCTTTGTATAATTATCAATTACACACTGTTATGGTCATTAAACTTTATTGAGCACACCTTAAACATAGTCCATTCTCAGTGAAATTTGCTTTGTTTCCATTTCTCATAAAGGAGAGTTGATTGGGAGGGTGAGAGCAGAAGATCTGAAAAGTAAAAAAAAAAGGGCCACCCTAATACAGATACACAAACAAACAAATAAAATTAATAAATAGATACATAAAGAGGGAGATGGCCAGCAGAGGTCCTCAGACTTCCACCCAAAGCAAGTCAAAATTGTTTAGCACAGCACTCCATGTGGACACAGCAGTACATGATGACTACAGCCGAGCTCTCCCACTATATAATTTAACTGATACACGCGAAATATACAAAACACACACATACACACAAAAAGAAAAACAAGCTTAAACTTCAATGAATATCATTCATATAGTTTTGCTTCACAAAAATAAGACTGCAATGTTTTGTTATATTTGATTACATTTTAAAAGATCAGTTAAAGTAACATTTTTTATTTATCATTTCATTAGACCCGTTTTTTTGTTTTATTCTAAATTGTATTAAATAATCAAATACCAAATAAATTGAAAATAATTTAGGGGAAATTAAAATGGATTTCATGTGGCCCTAAATTAAATGGTGGCTTAAAGGAGTTAATGAAACATTCGTACATTCACATAACATTCATTCTCAAGGTCTAAAAAAACGCATGGAAAGCATTTCCTTCCATATTATTGGTAAATATTGTGATAAATATTGAAAAAATACTGTTGTAATATTTATGGCCATATCTCCCAGCCCTAAGTTTACATTTTATCATGAAAAGTGCTGAAAATGTAAGAAAAGCAGAATAGAATAAAATAAAATAAAATACAGATTAAATAATTAAATATGCACACAGTACATATAAACAAATGAACATAGAACATAGAATGAAAAAAATCAAGATGCATTAATAGAATAAAGCTGCTGTCAAATGTGATTGGTTGGGGGCAAAAACTGAGCTAGTTTTCATTCCTCTTGGGAGGGTTTTGAGTAAGCTTTGGGCTGGAAATTTTTCTGGGACCTGGCAACCCAACTTTGGTGTCAATATGCAGACGGGAAAGGCATTGAGAATTTTATTGTCATGATTAAAATTATATATTGGGTAATAATATTGCCATTATTACATATACCTTGGGGTGTGATTTTTCATTGCAAACAGTCACATTTTATTTACATTTACTATTTATACATTTATGAGCATTACCCAACCCCTGGCCTTAAAGGGGTCATCGGATGCCCATTTTCCACAAGTTGATATGATTCTTTAGGGTATTAATGAAAACTCTATAACATTCTTTGGTTAAAATTTCTCAATGGTAGTGTAAAACAACACCCTATTTACCTTGTCAAAAACAGCTCTGCTTACAGTGAGCCGTGTGGTGCATGTCTCTTTAAGTGCTAATGGGCTCTGCTCACCCCACCTACCTCTCAGACTGTAAACTTTAGCGCATTTAGTTGCGGAACTTGCTAACTAGCACATTATTAGGAAAAGCGATTTGCAAAGATTTCTAAAAAAAAAAAAAAACTTCTTCTGTAGGTGAAGCTGGATCACAAATGATTCACATCCTCTGCATCTTCAGCGGCTCAGATGTCAGGAGTAATGATAACTACTGTATTCATTATTACATCCAACACCAATGCTAAATGCACCAATGCTGCTAAAAAAAGCAGGCAGATACAACTACAGTCATAATTTATTCCAAAAATAGTAATACTCCAATTCTTCTGAGGCAAAAATTGATTTGTGAGAGGAATAGACGCAATTGCTGTTTCCATCAGCTGTAAAGTATCTTTTTGAATGAGATGTGAGTGCTCGAGGGATCAGGAACATTTTCAACAATTAAAACCTTATGATTTACTCTGTTCTTCGCATAAAAACATTGTATGGCTTCGGAAGAATTGGAATGCAACACAACTTGTTTGTAATACTTTTATAATGTTTTTATGGTCAGTCATTTCTACTTTTACAAATGCAAACCATTAAATTAAGGCAAACAACTGAAAGCAGTGGAGTACCCTCCAAGTTGAAAAGTGATGTTAAATGCCCTGTGCTTCAAAAAGAGGCGCCAAGGGGTCCTGAACAACCGTCAATTTGTGACGAGTTGGGAGTGAGAACATGTTGCAGTCACAGCGGTGGATGTACAGTACATTCCATCCCAAAATAAATCACAGTATCCCTTGGGATCAGATCTCTATGGAAGCCAGTTCCCGCTACTGAATTAAAAAAAAAAAAAAAAGGTTATTGCGACTTTTTATCTCACAATTCTTTTTTTCTCAGAATTGTGAGATATAAACTCGCAATTGCGAGTTATAAAGTCAGACTTTTCTCCTTAGAAATTGACTTTATAACTCACAACTGTGAGTTTATGTCTTACCTGGTTGTGGCTAGAGGGAATACAGCTCAGACCGAAAACTAACAATGAAATCTACCTATTACCTATTAGATTGTGTTTTATTAACGTCTACACCTACCCCAACCCTAAACTTAGTCCTTACTATAATACAAAAACAGTATTACTGTTGTACAGTGTGACAAAAATAATGTTAGATTGATGTGCGCATGCCCAGCATGCCCTTTTTTATTTTTTATCCGCTGAATAAAAAAAAAGTAATTGCAACTTTTTATCTCACAGTTCTGACTTTTTTTTCTCGCAATTGTAAGTTTTAACACAATTGTGACTTTTTTTTCACAACTGCGTGATATAAAATGATATAAACTGTGAGTTATAAAGTCAGAATTTCAAGATATAACCTCACAGTTCTGACTTTTTTCTCAGAATTGCTAGTTTGTATCTCTCAGTTGTGACTTTATAACACGCAATTGTTAGTTATTAAGTCAGAATTGTGAGATACAAACTTGCAACTGCGAGAAAAAAGTAAGAATTGTGAGTTCTTATCTCGCAATTCTGACTTTTTTTCTTGCCATCGTGAGTTTATATCACATTCTTGAAAAACAAAGTTAGAAATAGCAAGTTTATATCTCACAGTTCTGGCTTTATAATACGCAATTGCGAGTTTATATCTAAAAAAAAAAAGTCAGAATTGCAAGTTTGTATCATGCAGTTCTGAGAAAATTTTACCTACCATTACCTTTTTTATTCAATGGTGGAAACAGGCTTCCAAGTGCTACTATTTATGAACATAAATTACAAGCAACAAAATGTCACGTCATGATGATTACAGTATATTTCTTATTAGCTCATTTTCCCCCCATACCCTCTTGTGAGCACGTTTTGTCACCTCTGAATGACTTTTTTTAATGCATCTTTGCATAGTTTTTTCCCCCATAATACAGTGCTGGCCTGTAGGTTTGCTGGGCCCTAGGCAAGATAATGAAAATGGGCTCCACTAGTGTAAAAAACTGTCACAGAAATTTGACTAGTGAAGATAAAGCACATGAAATGACTATTTCAATATTTAAGTGTTAATGTGTATTAACTGTAACACATTCAACAAACACATGTAAATATATATATATATATATTTAAGCAAATAAAAAAAAAAAAAATAGTAGTCCAAGTGAGATAAAGTGAGTAAAGTATACACAAAAACTAAACAGAATAAACAGAGCACAAACAAAATAAACATAAGCCTTTATATTCATAAATGATAAGAAATGTAGGCTATTCTGCTTGTTATTTTACGTTACGTTATTTAACGTAACATGCTAAATGTGGCTCAATTTTTCCTTATTTGACAAGTCTGTCTGTGATCATGGGCATCATTGCATGTAAAAAAAAAAACAAATACTACAGCAATAAATATTATGTATATAGCAGTCAAAAAATCCTTTTTTCCAGCCCCGGAAAGATTTGGATTACATTTCTACCACAACTTCACTTTAATCTCTCTGTCATTCTTTCATGTCAAATAATTTAAAAATAGCATTAATGTGTAACAAGACTTCATTTCGAGAGACTATTCTGAAAGGCAATATTAAGTGATTTCCAAATCTGAACTGTAACAAGAAAGGTTTTCTGACATTATTTAGCAAAACATTATAAAGAACACTGAGTTTGTTGTGCCTGTGTGTAGGACTGCACGATTTGGCCAAAACGTTGTTTTTATCAATATGACTAATTCTGATTATTCTTATTACTAAATAAAAACATTAAACAAAATAATGATGATTATCAATATATTTGACAGAAAACTGCAGCATGACCTGTTAACGTACAGGAGGTCTAACTATAAATGTTTAGAAAGGTATAAGAATTTACTATAAAATTAATTATAATTTAAAACCTTTGACCAAAAAGAAAATCGTAACTTTTTGTCAGAAAATCTTATGTATTCACTGAGAGAGAGGGAAAAAGAAACTCCTACACTGGAGAAAAAACTTCCAGAGAAGTATTATTATTCCTATTTTTACCCAAAATAAGGTGTTGATTAATATATGTAATACATGTAATAAAATGTTTAATTCATACAGGAAATTCCTAATATGGACAAAGGTATAAGCGCCTAAAAATCCAATTGACTCCCCTTAAGGCGGGACCCTAGGCGACCGTTTGTATCGCCTGTTGGACGGGCCGGCACTGCCCATTGAGGCAGTGACCGTGAACAAATGACGAAATAAACAGACTCGCTGTGTTGAAGTGTGAGAAGAGAAACCTCTGAGCGATAGCGTTTTCCTCTGGGTCGATGCTTTGGCTCAGTTTTAAGCTGCAGCGCCTCTGGTCGTGCGGACGAGCGATGACGTTGTCCCCCGACGTCACGACAGAGGGCGGTCTGTGCTCAACGTCATATGAAGAGCTTAACTATAAATGTAGGAGCGCCACTGACAGCCTGGCAAAGTATCGTGCTTGCACTATTCGTTAACATGGCTCAAGCTGAGATGTTCGAGTTTGGTGTGGAGCAGGGACAGATGCTCCAGGTCCTGATGCGACACTGTCAAACCATGAAGCGTCAGGAAACACGACTGCGCCTGGCCACCGCGATGCTGCTTGCAATGTTCGTCGCGACTTTGGTGTGGCTGCAATTTCACCAACAAAATACTACGGTAAAAAACAAAGTCAGAATTCCTTGATTTTGATTTTAAACTTACAAAATGATTCATTACTTGTTAACAGCCACACTGTCAAACACTATAATTCAGATGAATGAAACATAATAATTAAAATACATGGAATTATTAGTCAAATAAAGTTGAAAACTGTCTGTTTTTCTCTACATCTCAGGAGGCATTCTCAGGTGCTCTTCAAGGGTCTTTGAGAACTGATGAATCAACAATAGGACACACTGTTAATCTTGAACGTATGTGTAATTAATGATGAAATAGTCAAAATGAACTTAATATAAATTTTGTTAAAAGAGTAAGACCCCCTGCATTTTGTTTTAAGAGACCTGTCAGAACAGTAGCATTATCAAAGCTCTATGACTTTAGATGTACTGTATGAACATTTTCATTTTTGTGACCTATAGGGATTTGTCTTTTGTCTCTCTCCTGAAACAGCTTTAGGACCGATTGATGCTTGTTCAGAACAACAGCCCATCAAGTGGTTGAACATGAATCATGGCTATGACTCCCAACACTTCAAGCTGGAAGACCAAACAGTCCTCTACATCGTCACAAAGGGACTGTACTTGATCAATCTGAGGATCTCTTACCGTATAGCCTATGGTCAGTGTGAGCCTAGTACAGACCATTTGACTTTAGTGGTCAATGTCACACAGCAGCATAGAGACTATAAAGGAGAAAGAGAGATCATAAGTGCTAAAGAGTCTATGATTTGTACAGAGTATTGGCTGCAGTCAATCACTTTGAATAAAGTAATCACGCTAGAAGCTGACACTAGTCTCAGGGTGAGAATTAACCAGAAAAGCTGCAAGTTTGTCAACTGGTTTAGCAATAGTCATTTGGATGTCACATCTCTAGCGCTGGCTGCTTTTTAACACCAGTTTTACTCCCTGAAGGCAACAACACACAGTTGAGATTTGTTAGAAACAGCATTAAGTGTATTTAATTTTTTTATGACCTATTATTTAAGTGCTTAAAGATATGAGAATGTTTAACCACTTGCATTGGTTAATATTATCAGGTTTATTGAGAGGTTTACTCTCATTCTTTATGCTGAAATTGTTATTACATAACATGACTACTAACCACAAAAGAAGCAGATTTTGAATACAGATAATCATTAAATGTTGTGGCAGCCAAATTGCAACAAAATGTTGGTATATCAGATGAAATGATGTGCATGTTTTATGTTAAAACTTTTTAATTGTGCATTTACGAACTGATTCATTAGTTGTTGGTCATTTGATTTTAAAAATCAGATTTGATACATTTTAAGTTAGGAACCCATCCTGTTTATTACATTAACTCTAGGTGGCAATCGTATACATCTGTGTTTCAGAATGTAATGTTTTAGTGGTTCACTCATAAAACTGAAATTCAAACGTATGTTTTTACAATACTTGTTTCAAAGCTTCAATTTATAGTCACTGTCACATACAACGATTAAAACCAGTGCAGAATGCAAGAAACACATTGTATTTAGTTCAGCTCACTGTAGTTTGTTGATGACCGGATCAGGAAACATGCTGCATTTTCTCTGTACTGCATGAATAAAGAACTTGTGGTATGAGAATCAGTCTTTGTGTCTGCTTTCATTTATTCAGGATCTTCTGAAAGACTATTTAGCATTAAAAAGAGGCAGTAAGTAGTCTATCTGACAGGCCAAAACCTGTTTGGAATAGTTATTTTGCTGAAGAGATCATGATACAGGATAAAACCAGACTGGACCGGATGCTTCTAATGGCAATGAAATCCTGAAAAGTGAAAGCCTTAAATCGACCACCTGTGCCAGAAAAAATTGCCAGGGGCAGTGTGTGCTAACCACATACGGCTGAGAAAAGTAAACATGAATGACTGAGATGATGATGCTCAATAAAAGATCACAGTTCATCTGGCGCACAGCGCAGGGAAAGAACCTATTCCTATTCTTAAAGCAGGATTGGGGAATGTTGATCTTCGAGGGCTGGTGTCCCTGCAGAGTTTAGCTCCAACCATAATCAAACACACCTGAGCAAGCTAATCAAGGTCTTCAGGATACAGGTTGGTATTTTTTTTTCAGGGTTGGAGCTAAACTTTTTTTAAACAATGTGGTATCTGTCTATCACATACTATTTAACCTTCCAGTGTTTAACACGCAACAGACTTGGGTTTGTGGAATATATTTCTAACGTGGCCTGAGAAAACCACCTGCAAACTGCACTGCATGCAGATTGATAAATGTCAACATTAAGTCCATGATGACTGTAGTACTGGATGCCAAAACAAAGAAATTATTACTTATTGCACTGTTAAATTCTTATCTGTCCCCTGCAGTTTCAGTGTGCTTCTGAATCACTGGCTTTAGGGCTTTCCAGTCCAAGGACGTGTAAATGTTGTAGTATATGTTTTTGGTTGTACACCAGAAGTTTGCAGTACTTTCACTGGCTTTCTAAAAAGTAACCCTATCGAACATGTAAAAGGATCAAATCAAGAGTGGAATGATATTTACACCTAAATAAGAACAGTGACCGAGCACATTTATCATTACATTTGAAATCTAAAATTTCATTGTGTTAGACAGATCAGAGAGAATGAGCTGTTTAATGTATTTGTCATCTACTAACAGTAAAGTACATTAAGCTATTTTCCAGGAGGTGGAAGTTGTACCAATATCAGTCGGCAATAAAGAGGATGTTGTGTTCTTGTGTTGAGTATAAAGTTGGCTTAGTGATGTCCAATTGGTGACAGTGATTGTTGACTCAGAGGAAGTAGTATGTTTGCCATTCATTTTCCAATATGAGTAAAACAGGTTATTGCTAGAGTTAGGGAACCTGAACTTAGACTTTGACTGCAAGTATGAACTCGGACACACCTGGGTGGACTTAAAGGGTTAGTTCACCCAAAAATGAAAATTAGCCCATTATTTACTCACACTCCAGGCATCCTAAATATATATGACTTCCTTCTTTCAGATGAATCCAATTGGAGTTAAAATTGTGAAATATTTTTACTATTTAAAATAACTGCTTTCTATTTGAATATATTTAAAAATGTAATTTATTCCTGTGGTCACAGCTAAAATTTCAACATCGTTACTCCAGTCTTCAGTGTCACATAATCCTTCAGAAATCATTCCAACATGCTGATCTGCTGTTCAAGAAACATTTATTGTGCTTTAGCAAGTATGGTTTAAATTGATCAAACGTGATGATAAAGACATTTAAAATTACAAAAAATTTCTATTTCAGATAAATGCTGTTCTTCTGAACTTTCTATTTATCAAAGAAACCTGAAAAAATTATACTCAGCTGTTTTCAACATAATAATAATAATAATAATAAATGTTTTTTGAGCAGCAAATCAGAATATTAGAATGATTTCTGAAGGACCATGTGACTGGAGTAATGATGCTAAAAAAATTTCAGCTTTGCCATCACAGGAATAAATTACATTTTAAAATATATTCAAATAGAAAACAGATATTTTAAAAAGTAAGAAAATTTTACTGTACTTTGAACTTGGTGAGCAGAAGAGACTTCTTAAAAAAACATGACAAACTTACTGTTCAAAAACTTTTGAATAGTAGTGTGCACTCGAACTTGACATTTTGGAATTTTTCATCACATGGATGAAAGTAACATTAAAATAACAAGACAATTAGGAACTTGGAGTCGACTAGAACTGGAAAAAGTGGACTTGGACCCAACACTGATTATTTTAGTTGCCAACAAAGACAAAAGAACAGTGCTGCAAAAGGGACTTCAAGGGACTTCATTTTCCTATATTTATTATCATATTCATCTCATATCAAAATTAAAATACAGGTGCAGATTCCTGTTAAAAATCCCCTGCTGTTTCTACACTTTTTGTGGTATTTGTTATCTGACTTCTCCCCATATCCCAGGTTTCCTGGTAGTCTTTTTTCTTCTGATATTGTTCATTCTCATTTGGTTTTAATGAGTTTTAAGAGTTTGTATTCACATTTACAAGAAAAATAGCATCCAGAACAGGAGCCAACTTGGCAGGAAATCCAAGATATCATCAAAAAAGCCAAAGCTTCAGGAGTCCCAGACCCGAGTGGTATACTGTACAAGGTATACAAGAAATGCCCAAAACTTATGCGAAGGTTGTGGAAGCTTTTGAGGAAGATCTGGGCCAAAGGATCTATTCCAGCAAGCAGGAAGCTGGCAGAGGGATGTTTTATCCCAAAAGAAGAGGGTTCCTCCACAATTGCTCAGTTTAAGTCAATTTCCCTCCTGAGCGTGGAATGCAAAGTTTTCTTCTCTGTGCTAACAAGAAGGTTGACCACTTACATGATGCAGAATAATTATATCAATGCTTCCATTCAGAAAGGAGATATCCTAGGCTTTTCAGGCTGTCTGGAACACACATCAATGATCAGCCAGTTGATCTGAGAGGCCAAACAGAAGAAAGGCAACTTAACAGTGGTCTGGTTAGATCTAGCGAATGCTTACGGATCTATTCCGCATGACCTAATCCAGCTTGGACTCGACCATTATTAAATCCCGGCTGCTATTCGCGAACTGATCATCAGCTATCTAGGGGGGATCAAACAGGTTTGAGGTTTACATCAGCCCAGTGGACAACCAATTGGCAGGATCTCCAGAAAGGGAATCCCAACAGGATGTACAATCTCCCCTACCCTCTTTATCACGGGCATGAAGCTACTGATGACAGCAGCAGAAGGCATAACCTGTGGCCCTATTCTGGGGTCTAGCGTAACTCAGCCAGTGCTGCGGGGGTTTATGGATGATTTAACAATAACAACTGTGACACATGTTCAAGCAAGATGAGTACTGGAAAAACTGGACACTGTAGCCACTTGGGCAAGGTGGTCATTTAAGGCCAGGAAGTCCAGAAGGCTGGTCATCAGGAAGAGGGCAGAGTCACGAGTAAGTATGGCCTCTAAATTCAAGGCGAGACCATTCTATCCATCGAGGACAGCCCGATATAGTACTAGGGGAAGTGGTTTAATGCATCATTGAAAGATGATGGCAACGTTGCAGACGCTGCGAGGCAAACAGAAGAGTGGTCGGGACTCCCTGGAAAGTTTAAATCCTGGCTGTACCAGCATAGCCTTTTGACCAGGCTCATCTGACTCCTTACAGTTAGAGTTCGCTCTGACAGCTGTGGAGGTCATTGAGAGGAAAATTAACAAGGAAAATTCCCCCAAGCTTCTCTTCAGTGGGCCTCTACATTCGAACAGGACAGCTGCAGATCGCTCTGTCATCTGTTGTGGAGGAGTTTAAGGTGGCAAAATGCAGAGTCTGAGAGATTTTAAAGACCGTAAAGATCAGGCCATAAGTGGGCAGTCAATGTAGCCATTGAACAGGCAGAAAGCTCACTGAAGGCACGCAACATTATTGGCAACACCTGCACAGGTCGTCAAGGCCTTGGGTCGACACATTTTCAACAGTTTGGGAAAGCAAGTACTACGATCAGGCGAGGCATGGTTCAGGCAGAAATCCGCATCCCAGGGAGCATGGACAAAATGGGATCTGCCCAAGTGTAAGATCACATGGGCAGAGCTATGGAGACTGGAGCCCTACCGTATTTCCTTCCTGTTGCGCTCTGTGTATGACACCCTTCCTTCACCATCTCATCTGCACATATGGGGGTTGAGGGATGACCCGTACTGCAAGCTGTGTGGTCAAAAAGGAACACTTGAGCGAGAGAGGTGCAAGAAGAGGTTAGGAGGCACAGTTAAGGAAACTATTACTTTCATCAAGGAAGGAGCCAGGCCTTTCACAGTTAGAGCATTAGCAAAATCAAACTTGCCGCAGACCTCTGGCTCTTGGAAAATGAGTCGACGTCGGAAGGAAACTGCACTTCCTAGAAGCGGTTCACACAGCTCTTCACCCAGACATTGTTTTGTGGTCAGCCAAAGAGGCAGCATAGTTACTTACTCATAAAGAAACTTTGCGCTCTCCCACCGGAGTCAGACTTTTGTGTGTATCGGTAAAAAGAGAAAGCAGACAGTGGACCAAACCACTGGGAGGTAATGAAGGGGGGACTCAAAACATTTTTGAACTTAAAATGCTTTTTTGCATTTATATTGTTCTACAACTTACACAATTATTTTAAGTATATGTACATTATATTATTTACAATACACAGAGTTGCTTGTAATTATATTTTTAGGGGGGCAACCCTCAGATAGGCCAGAAAGTATTGTGGAGCACAAAATAAACCAATGCAGAAATGATTTTCAATTTGTCAACAGGGAAACCGATGGATAAGGCTTATCTTAGCATTATATCCACCAGACAAATTAGTGGGGAAATGAAAAGCAATGTAAAGCAACGTTATCTGTACAAATATTTGAATGGATGACAAAATGGGCTTCCAGTAGATTAGATGGAAAGTGGAAAATGGTGTTTGATCAGCTTATTTTTAAACACTTTATTATGGTTCGTTTTTGGAATCTTAACATTGACATCCCTTATTACCCTGTGTCTACACCAGATGCGAGTGGCAAGGCGCAATGCAATAAATTACGCTGTCTAAACTGCATGTGGTGCGGCGTGACGCAACAAATCCCCAACAGTAAACTGATGCCTCATTCTATTTATGACGTATTGACACAAAGTTCAAAGGTGACTGTCCTGTCCGGTGTATAATATATGGCTTGTGTTAAAGCCATTGCCAAATCTTATCTTTTTTTCCAGTCATTTTCTCACTTACACCTTTAACTTTAGCACTGCATACAGTCCGTCACAACTTCAAAAATTTTAATTAGTTCACTTTCAGAATAAAAAATTCCTGATAATTTACTCCCCATATCATCCAAGATGTTCTGAAGTTTTTGAGGAAAATATTGCAAGATTTTTCTCCATATAGTGGACTACAACGAGAGCCAGCGGGTTGAAAGTACTTCTGCCTAAGTCACATGTGACCTTTGCAAAATGATCACATAATGTGATTCTTTTCAACTAAAGAAAGAAAGACTTGAACATCTTGGATGACAATGGGGTGAGTAAAATGATCAAGAATTTTTTTATTCTAGATGCAGACTAATCTTTTAAAGCAAACCGGATAATAAAAGCCTATTCAACTTTTTAATCGCAAAGTTTTATATTACATGAGAATCTGCAATACAGAAGCAGTTTCACTTTTAGTCTGAGATTAATTTTCTGCATTGACATGCATTCAATGTAATGATATGAAGACAAAGTTAAGTGATAATGCTGCACCAGTATCTGTCACAAAAAAAAAAAAAAAATGCTGAAGTGTCTTGTTCACAAAAATACATAGATGAGTCTGGGAAATCTGTGACGCAATTTACCAGTCTATGACTGACATTTTGACATCGATTGCAAAATGTGGATCACAACGCTGGCAGCTGAGCTACACAATCCCACGGAAATAGCATTTACGTCAATATGGCTGCAGGAACAAGTGTACAAATTATATACTGTGCATAACTACAACATCTACAGCTGCAGCTGTGTATTGTGAAGCAATCACTGACTAGAACGACAGCTAACACACTCCATCTCTAAGACGTGTTTAAATGTAACCAATACAGTTGAGGTCAAAAGTTTACACACACCTTGCACAATCTGCAAAATGTTAATTAATTTACCAAAATAAGAGGGATTTTTGTTCAGTACTGACCTGATGAAGATATTTTGCGTAAAAGACATTTACATAGTCCATAAGAGAAAATAATAGTTATTTTAATTTATAAAAATGACCCTGTTCAAAAGTTTACATACACTTGATTTTTAATGCTGTGTTGTTACCTGAATGATCCACAGCTGGGGTTTTTTTTCTTATTTTGCTTAAATATCATATTTTTATCAGTTGGTACTGCCCTTCAGAAGCTACAAAAGACGCCTACATGTTTTCCAGAAGATAAAATTTACCCTGATATTCAAATTCAAAAGTTTACACCCCTGGCTCTTAAGGCATTGTTTGTCCTTCTGGAGCATGTGAGTGTTTGAACCTTCCGTAGTAGTTGCATACGAGTCCCTCAGTTGTCCTCAGTGTGAAAAGATGAATCTTAAAATCACAGAGTCATTGTTGGAAAGGGTTCAAATACACAAAAATGCTGAAAACCAAAGCATTTGTGGGACATGAAAGATTTTTCTGAAGAACAGCGGATGGTATATATATATATATATGTTTTGTAAAATGACATTTGAAAAAATTATGGTACAATTGGAATTATGCACACAGTTTAAATTTTCATCAAGAGCTTTTTTATACAATGCTGTATGCTAAAATCATGTTAGGAATTGTGTAGAGAAGATTCCAAAATTCCTTCTGAGTGACGGTGAGGAAAAAAAACTTGAGCAATCTTGCACAATCACTGAAATGTGTTTCCACAACAACCTGTCAGTACATTTGTGTTGTAAAGTTACCTGCATGACCTTTTTTGTGCAATCATAAATCACAACAGCTACCAAACTTACCACAGTCACACTAAAAATGTGTAATTGATAACATTGCACCGCTAAGTACTTGAGATGACAATCCTCATTAGAAAGACAAGATCTAGATCAAGATCAAGTAGATCTCTCTTTATTACATATTTAAACTGTATTCATTCAATATGCATCGCTTTTTGGAACAAGCACAGAACACAAAGACGAAAGGTGCTGACTGAGCAGATGTGAATATGTGAATAAGCATCACTGGAGGCAAAGAAAAAAAGGTAAAAGTCTTTTGAATATGAACAGATCACAGTTAACCACATACTGTATATCATAACCACACCTAATTCCATCACAGTCTTGCCAACCACTGACAAAACACACAGATGCCTCATTTGGAATTTACACGCTGATATCAAACCAAGACCACATAAGCATACAAGCGGGACGACACGCAAAGAAGCAAAGCCTGAATGTTTAGGGTCTTCATGATCACACACGTGCGCGCACACATACACACACACACACACACACAGAGAAAAACTCCACCACAAAAGCTTTTCGGTTTGTTTTCTTAACTTGGAGGGTAAGAAAGGCTTCAGAAAAATCTAGCAGTCACAGGATCATAAAGAAACGCCTTCTGCAGGATAGTGTTCAAATGAAACAACATACATATCGAACATAACTAGAAAAAAAACAAAAAAAGCAATAATACATATGCACAGTAACACAGACAGACCCAGATGTGAATCCAGGCATTACGGAAAAACAAAAAAGAAACAAAACAAAAAGAAACTGGATAAATTCACTGAGTGTTCAGGAGTGCTTGAGTATTTGTTCATGCATAATTGAGTGGGACTCTGTATTTGTGACAAGGATGAGGTGTCTAGCTTAGGAGCTCCAGGTATGTGACAGGCACTTTGCCTTTCTGGTTGCCTCGCTCTCCAATAAGCCAATCCGGGTCCATGCCGGGCACCGTGTACACAGTAATAAGCTACAGGATAATAGAAAGAAACAGAGAGAAAGAAAACATGAAGACATATTGAGGTAGGCTGACTGTGTTGCAATGGGCCTCTAGAAGCATTCACAATTTTCAGGTTTACTGTAACACAAGGCATGTATAAACAATAGTTAACAGACGTGTATTAACAAATACAAGTCTGCAGACATCCCTTTGACGTCTTTGGAGGATTAAGTTTTATAGACGACGTGTTTATCAGAGACGGGTCCTTGAGACTGAATCATATGTTACTCTCTGGCACACGTGCATATGGGGACAATAGCGATGGTAATAAATCATTTCTGACACAGTGTTTCTGGTTTCTGCAGGTATCATCAAAACAAACTGTGCTTTTTTAGTGCTTTTTTAAATGTCTTTTTAATGCTATACAAAACCTATATATATATATATATATATATATATATATATATAGGTACATATACAATGTTGTGCTGCCAAATATTTTTGTGGAAACTGTCATACATTGTCATTTACATTTTTCTGGATTCACATATGAATAGCAAGTTTAAAAGAACAGCATTTATTTGAAAACAAATCTTTTGTAACTTTATAAATGTCTTTATTATCACTTTTAATCAATTTAATGTGTTCTTGTTGAATAAAAGTATTTATTAATTAAAAAAAAAACCAAAAAAAAACTAAACTTTCGNTATATATATATAGGTACATATACAATGTTGTGCTGCCAAATATTTTTGTGGAAACTGTCATACATTGTCATTTACATTTTTCTGGATTCACATATGAAAAACAAGTTTAAAAGAACAGCATTTATTTGAAAACAAATCTTTTGTAACTTTATAAATGTCTTTATTATCACTTTTAATCAATTTAATGTGTTCTTGTTGAATAAAAGTATTTATTAATTTAAAAAAAAACCAAAAAAAAACTAAACTTTCGTAATGGTACTTTTGACTGCTAATATTTTATAGTTTCCACAAAATATTAAGCTGCACAACTGTTTTCAGTATTGAAAATCATCAGAAATGCTGAGCAGCAAATAAGCACATTAAAATGATTTCACTGAAGACTGGAGCAATGAAATGATGCTGACAATTCAGCTTTGAATCACAGGTATAAATTATATATTTATATACATAGTTCAAATCATTTTTAAAATACAAATACTAAAGTTAGGAAAAAATGCAATGATACTTTTAAATATAAGAGCAGGAGTGTTGCTCGGGTTGCGAGACCCTAGGAGATAGACTCTAAACGCATAATTTACACGATTAAAAGAGCATGAAAATCTATTAAAAAAAAACTTAAAAATCTACTAAATCTCCTATTACAATTTGCAGTGTTACATATCATCGAGGCTGAGAAAAGAACAGAGCTGCAGACAACAGGTAGCTAAATGCCATTATTATTGCGGTTTTCCATGTCCATGGAGTAAATATTTTTGCACTGCTTTTTAAAAATGCTAGGTAGCCGGTGTTTTGTATGCATTTGGCCAATCAGCATATACTTACATCACTGGTAGTTCCTATTCGCATGTTAAGTGATGACGTAATGCGTCCAACGAATGTTGTTTCTTGGTCCAAGCCTCAACTTATTTCACTTGAGAATACTATCTCAATAGCTGTTTATGAGCACTGTTTATTCATATTAAACATTTAAGCTAAACTAAGCTTTCAAACTTGCGGCGTATACTACAGTCTCCATGCTCACAGTATCCCAAACACAAATAATTAATTTTTTCAAATAGTTTATAATATTTATTTATTTATATGTATATATTTATTGTCTGGCTATCTGGGATTTCAGTATGGAGTTAAAGGATTAAAATTTTTTTGGTAGTATTATATCACATTGTGAGTGTATATTAGCACCGTTTGTTGTTTTCTCGTGACATCTGATAGAGCGTTCGGACACTGAAGCGGTGATGCATGATGTCAGACTTAACAAGCGAATATACAGTCATGGCCAAAAATATCTGCACCCTTGCAATTCTGTCAGAAAATGCAACCCTTCTCTCAGGAAACTGTTGCAGTTGCAAATGTTTTGGTACTCACGTTTATTTTTTTGTTGTTGTTTGCATTGGAACAACACAAAAAAAAAGCAGAGAAGAAAAGTCAAATCTGATACAATTCCACAAAGAACCCAAAAAATGCACTGGACAAAATTATTGGCACCCTTAACTTAATATTTGGTAGCACCCCCTTTGAAAAAAATAACTGAAATGAATAGCTTCCTGTAACCATTAATGAGTTTCTTACACCTCTCTACTGGAATTTCAGACCACTCTTCTTTTGCAAACTGCTCCAGGTCATTCAGATTTGAAGGATGCCTTCTCCCAACTGCCGTTTTGAGATCTCTCTACATGTTTCTATGGGATTCAGATCTGGACTCATTCTTGGCCATTTCAGAACTCTCCAGCGCTTTGTTTGTAACCATTTCTGAGTGCTTTTTGAAGTGTGTTTCCGATCATTGTCCCGCTGAAAGACCCATGACTTCTGGTGGAGACGCAGCTTTCTGACACCGGCCACTACATTGTGCCCCAAAATTGTATTCCCAAAATACAATGACCCCTCCTGGGTCCCTTTTCACTCAGATGGCGATGGATAGCACGAGCTGACACTGTTGTACCCTGTGTCTACAGATCACCTTGAATTTGTTTGGAAGTTAATCAGGGTTCTTTATCCACCATTCGAACAATACTTCGTTGTAATTTTTCATTAATTTTGCTCCTCCATCCACGTCCAGGGAGTTTAGCTACATGGGCTGTAAACCTCTTGATGATATTGTGCACAGTGGAGACAGGAACATTAATATCTCTGGAGATGGACTTGTAGCCTTGAGATTGTCCATGTTTTTCCACAATTTTTTCTCTCAAATCCACAGACAACGCTTTCCACTTCTTTCTCCATGCTCAGTGTGACACACAAAACAAAGTAGAGTCAACTTTTCTCCATTTGAACTGGTTGCAAGTGTGATTACTATATTGCCCACACTATAAGGCCTGTCTAAATACAAATTACAGGAGCATCGCATGCTTGAAAAGCATTTATTTCTTACAATTTTGACAAGGTGCCAATATTTTTGTCTTTTCCATTTTTGAGCTCTGTGTGAAATTTTATCAAGTTTGACTTTTCTTCTCTGTTTTTTTTTGTGTTGTTGCAGTGCAAACAAAAACAATAAGCATGTGAATACCAAAACATTTGTAATTGGAACAATTTTCTGAAAGAAGTTTTGCATTGTCTGACAGAATTGCAAGGGTGCCGATATTTTTGGCCATGACTGTAACTGTTTTAGACCCTACTCTGAAGAGCGAGCTAATTTAGATCTCTCAAACGGAGTTCCTAGAACTAAATACGTTCCTAGTTCGTGCGGTGTGAATATGCCAAAAAGCGGGAACTTAGTTCTAGGAACTATGAAAAGGTTACTACGGTGCAAAAACACCTATTGAGAAGTGATTCATTCAGATGGGTGATTCATTCAATAATGAAACAAGTGCCTGTTTTTATGAATGGGTTACTGAATCATTATCTCAAATGATTCATTTAAACACTCTGAATCATTCAGTAACAAAACACTGCTGCGTGACTGTTGTGCTGTGATCATTTTTGGAGCTATTTTTATATACATTCTATTTTAATGTTAACTACTTGTTTATTGAATGAATAAAATCAATGTCAAATCTGCTATCGTGCTTATATTCAGGAAAAAGCACTCTCTTGGTCATCTCATGCTGCGTAATAAATCATGGAAGTATAAAAATTTAATTTGTTTTGATTCCTCCATGAGAGTCTCTTTCTCTCACACACAGACAACCTGCGCAAGCCTCAACTGGTGCGACGTCGTTACTGTCACTAAATTTTTAACTAATGAATGTAATAAAAGCAGAATTATTCTCACTGCAATTACTCAATTGGACTTTCCCATTTCTTTCCGAATTTACGAAATGTACATTCTGTGCTAAGATTCACTCTCCCATGTCCTAGCCCACCACTGTCCAAGCATCGCCTGGAGGCAATTACCAAACTGGTTCCACATGTGTGCCACACCAATGTGCATATTTTGTGACAGCAAATTAAAGTTATTTTAGTATTATTATTCTTCAAATCTTCAAAACCATATAGAAATTTTTAATGCCTGTAGGAATAAAACATAATGACTTGTAATGTCATCAGTGTCAAGAGAAGGGTTAAAAACTGAAATATCTATTTTTTATACTTATTTTTATGCATTTTTGTAGATAGGACAATTCAGAGATGACAGAAAACCACTGGGAGGAGAGAGGGGAGCAGGATCCGCAAAGGACCTCGAGACAGGATTCGAACTCTGGTCGCGGTGAGCGCAGTTGCGACGTACTAACCACAAGGCTATTGGCACTGACAAATATCTATTTGTTTATAACCATTTCATTATAGTTATAATAAAAACATTTTATTATAATAAAATTAAATACAGTGCCTTGCGAAAGTATTCACACCCCTTCATTTTTTCACATTTTATGTTGCAGCCTTATGTTAAACTGCTTTAAATTACACTCCATACACCATAATGACAAAGTGAAAAATGGATCTGTAACAACTGCAAATTTATTAGAAATAAAAAAAGAAATGATTCCATTGCATAATTATTCATACCCTTTTCTGGGACACTTGAAATCTAGCTTTTAGATGTTACTACACTTCAAGTGGAGTCAAACTGTAGCAAATTAATTTGAATGAGTATGATTTGGAAAGGCACATACCTCTCAGAAAAGATCTAACAGCTGAAAATGCAAAAGGCCCCGAGGTCAAAATAACTGCCCGTAGAACTCAGAAACAGGGTTTACGTCAAGGCACAGATCTGGGGAAGAGTTCAGAAAAAAATTCTGCTGCACTGAAGGTTCACAGAAGCAAGTAGCCTTTATTATCCATAATGGAAGACGCTTGGAATAACTAGGACTCTTCTTCCTAGAGCTGGCCTCCTGGCCAAATGCAAAATTTAGCAACTGATGAAGAAGGGCCTTGGTTAGACTGGTGATCTAGATGCTGATGGTCACTCTAGTTGAGCTCCATGATCATATATAAAGATGGAAGAAACTTACTGAAGAACAAACATTAGTGCACTTCACCAATCTGCTCTTTATGGTGGTGTGGCCATACTCAATTCTCTCAACAGTGAAGACACATGAAAACCCACTCTTGAATTTGCAAAAAGGCACCTAAAGGACCCTCAGACTGTGAGAAACAAGATTTTGGTTTGATTCTGGTTCAATTCCAAGCATCATGTTTGAAGGAAACCAAGCACTTGCAGACAGAGTACCATCCAGACAGTAAAGTATGCTGGTAGCAGCCTCATGCTGTGGGGCTATTTTTCAGCAGTAGGGACTGAGGGACTCGTCAAAGTAGAAGAAAAGCTCAATGCACCAATATATTGAGATAGCCTTAATGAAAACCCAGTACAGAGCATTCAGAACCTCAGACGGGGCAGAAAAAACACCTTCCAACAGAACAATGACCCACATACAGCAAGAGTGGCTTATAGACAACTCTGTGAATACCCTTGAGCGGCCCAGCCAGAGCCTTGGCTTGAAACCAATCAAATATTTCTGGAGAAACCTGAAAATGTCTGCCAGCCCCCATCCAAGCTGACAGAGATTGAGAGGTGAAGAGGTGAGAAGAATGGTAGATAACTGCCAAATGCAGATGTGCAAAGCTTGTTGCATCATACCCAAAAAGACTTGAGGCTGTAAAGGTGCTTCAACTAAGTACTGAGTTAAGAGTATGAATACTTATGCAATGTACTTATTTCAGTGTTTTATTTTTAGTGAATTTGCCAAGCTGTCACAAATCCGTTTTTTGCTTTGTTGTTACGGTGTATGGAGTGTAAACTGATATGGGAAAACAAGTACTTTAAAGGGGTATGAAAACTTTCGCAAGGCATCGTAGCTACACAGATTCCTTTACTTGCAGTTTACACTACAAGTAAACATTCCCCAATAAAGCAGTTTTTAATAAAAGAAATACATTCTGATTACAGTACATACTAAGCTTACTAAAATCACTAATACCATTATAATGAATTTTGCTGACTGTTAAAGAGGGAAAACAGACTTCCTCATTTCCTACCTCATCAGCGAGAAGGGAAAGTTCACTTGTATCTGCAGCATCATAGTCATACAGCACTTTGGCCTTGCGAGTGCCAGTGGCGGGAGGCTTCACCTCCTCAATCTTCAGTGTGCTGGACTCAAGGGCATTAGACGGGTTTGGGGGACGGCTAGGTGGAGAAGCCCCAGGTAGGGTGGCAGTGGAAAGGGGAGAAGGGCCTGCCGACACCCCTGACGTGGAGGCGTTCACAGCAAAAGCATTAGGAAACCTGCAATACAGATTCAAAACGGTCTAAATATAAATGTCTCGCTTTGCGTTGCTTAAACCTGACACAGATATTACAGGAAAAGTGGAAGACTTAAAATCCCCAGTCACATGAATGTAATCGCTTTTTGCTAGGCATACTTTCTTCCTTTTTTTTAGCGTGATGGGAAAAAACTACTCACGTATCTCCGTTTGCACTGAGAACAGGAAAGAAAAAGCAGAAAAAGAAAATATTAGCTTAACGTTGATCTCAAGAAGTCTTGTGATTTTACTAGAAAGTCAGCTGCCATAAAGGGGAATTCTTACTCACAACTGATTGTACCACATCTCTCTATATCAAAAACAGACTAAAGTTACTAAACTGTCATTCTTCTATTGAACATAGTTTTATTTGACTACAATCACTCTAGGACAGATCAGTTGCTGTTTATGTTGAAATCTGCAGCACCCCACTGAAGTTCTCACCTGCTCAGCTCTTTCTGAAGATCTTGCATGTGCTTGTGACACTGTGTGTAATAAGCAGCCTGGGCCTCCACAAACTCATGGAGACAGCGCAAGTGGTTCACCTGCCATGGAATTGCAGAATTTTAAAGTCTCTTTCCCTATTTCCATATTTGGACTGAGATATATTCTACTGTTCAAAAGATTGGGGTCATAATTAAAAAGAAAAACTATAACAATAATAATAATAATAATAACAACTAAATCACCAAAAACAGTAATATTGTGAGTTACACTTTATTTTGATAGTCCACTTACTGTTAGTAGAATGTCTAAGTGGACTATCAAAATAAAGTGTTACCATATTGTGAAATATTTTTTTATATTACATTTTAAAATGTAGTTTATTCCTGTGACGGCAAAGCTAAATTTTCAGCAACAGTGTCACATGAACTTTCAGAAATCATGCTGATTTGGTGCTCAAGAAACATTTTTTTATTATTATAAATGTTAAGTACTGCTCAATATTTCTGTGATGAGTAGACAGAACAGCATTTGTTTAAACAAAAGTCTTTTGTGACATTATAAATGTCACTTCTGATCAATTGAATGTATAATAAGCAGGATTAATTATTAACTTCTTTACAAAATCATACAGACCCCAAACTTTTGAACGGTTGGCATTGGAACTCATTTCGTTCACGTAATATCCAAAATGACGGGTAGTGCGAGTGTGAGAAGTGTACTCACATGTGTGCTGCTGATCCCCTCCAGCAGGAGGCGTGTGACCTCTGCCTGTCTGTCAAACTCGGTCTGAGCCACACGCAGCTCGTGCTCTGCCTGGCGGAGCCACAAAAAAAAAATTAACAAAAATGTCATCCCACAGGACAGATTATCCACATAGCCCCAGTATTTTGTGCATTCAACTTGGACTTATTAACGGTCTCTTAAACCAGAAAAGACATTCTTGTCAAAGCAAAAGAATACTTTCTTTTTTATAGGAGAAGAGTTCTTAGCCACACACTACATTTTTTATGCCCTCCAGGACTTTGGGCACCCCCGATTTATAGAAAATTAGCAAATCTAAAGGTATTTAGATCTAAAGCAGATCTAAACTTTTCTTAACATTTTTTTACTACTGCTTTATTTCTATGTCTGGACAGCCAGATATTATGCTGTTAATGTGATTCATATTCTCAACATTGTAGTCATTATAATGGGAGTAATTTAGGACTTGCTGAAATCTGTGTTGTTTGTTAGGTACACTACCAGTCAAAGGTTTTTGAACAGTAGTATTTTTAATCTTTTAAAGAAGTCTCTTCTGCTCACCAAGCCTGCATTAATTTGATTCAAAGTACAGCAAAAACGGTAACATCATGAAATATTTTTTACCACTTAAAATAACTGCTTTCTATTGGAATATATTTTAAAATGTAATTTATTCCTGTGATCAAAACTAAATTTTCAGCATCATCACTCCAGTCTTCAGTGATCCTTCAGAAATCATTCTGATTTGCTGTTCAAGAAACATTTATTATTATTATTATTATTATTATGAATATTTAAAACAGTTAAGTACATTTTTTTCAGGATTCTTTAATGAATAGAAAGATCCAAGAATCAGCATTTATCTGAAATAAAAAGCTTTTGTAACATTATACACTATTCAAAAGTCAGTATAATTGCAGCAAATCAGAAAATTAGTTAAATTAGTAGTTAAATCACAGGAATAAATTACATTTTAAAATATACTCAAAAAGAAAACAGTTATTTTAAAAAGTAAAAATATTTTGAAAATGTTACTGTTTTTGCTGTACTTTGGATCAAATAAATGCTTGCTGAGTTGGGACTTCCATCGTTCGACTGGTAGTGCAGGTTAAGTCGGATTTTCTTCTTAAAGATTAACAATGTTTATAGATGGAATTCACATGAATTACATATGTTATTATTAGGGGTGTGATGAGACACTTAGCTCACAAGACGAGACGACACATGAGATTGGTTTCATGAGAACGAGATTTTTACATAGAAATCCTCACTGACAAAATACATGACTGGTTAGTCTGCAGGTGTATTTTGAAATGTTTTAACTACAATGCATGCATAATTATTATGCAAGTTGATATTCTGATCATAAATTTTTCCAAGCACATTTTACTAATTCCAAACCACACCAATCTTAATAACTACTATTAATTTTGTTTTTAATCATTTATAAGTGATATACAATTGTCCATGAAGGCTGGAAGTGAAAAACTCCTTATATTTAGGTGTGCATAGTTATGAAGCAGGTTTTCTTTTACAGGTAAAATGAACCAAAAAAAAAAAAAAGAGATCGACCTCAGACTGAAAAGCTAAAAAAAAAAAATATTTTAGGTGTGAAACTATCACGAACCCTTTAGTCTCCAGCACCACCATTTTTGAACCGCAATCTACTTGGAATCTCCAGAAGTGCAAGGTGTCCAGTTCTCAGAGACTTTGCTTGGTTAAAAAAACTAAATATGCTGAAGTGTTGTAAAATAAATGAAGATCACTTTTTTATAGTCTTTATAGACAGATAAGTTGAGAGTGACCAGCATCACATCCTCTTGCACCACTGTTTGAAGAATTTATCTTCTAGAATCTGGCAGTAAGTTTTAGGAGTTCATTTTCAGTTTGTCTCTTGTCCTGAAAAGTCTATCTTGCAGAGACGGACTAAAAATGAACTCCCAAAACTTACTGCAAGATTCTAGAAGATAAATTCTTCAAACAGTGGTACAAGAGGATGTGGTGCTGGTTTCTGCTGCCTTGTGTGCAACTGTGCCGCTCATAGTGGATGAGCAGAACAACTCTGTTTTTTTTAATATTAGGAAATGCCGCGGTGGCACCGTAATGTAAACGTAGCAGTAACAAATTCTATGCTAATTTCACCTTCAAACTCCGTCATGGCGATATCACGAGACAGCTTTTCATCTCGACAAGGAAACGCGTCACAACATAGCTAAATATTGTTGCAATAGACCTCTTACCCCCCAGTTATGCAAACATTTACTGCAAACAACTGTATGTCTAAATTTTTAGATGTGCACATACAGCAACAAAGGAAGAAGTGGATCTTTGGTCGATACTCACTTTATCCACTTCCTCACTCCACAACTGGAACACGCAGCATAACGACAAGAGAGGAACAGTGATGACAACATAACACAAACATCCACCCCCAAATATCACATGTAAATTTACAGAAGTAACATTATGAAAATAAATCAATAAAATGTAAGAAAACATGTTGTACTGTTACACTTCACAGGACCTTAAGATTGAAAGAAACTTTCTAATGTAATCAGACGCAAGCAGCACAGGCTCCTGAAACCTCTATAATGTCAAGACCTGATTAAAATGTGCAGTGACAAAACAACTACAATGAAAAATAAGGGAGTACACACATCAAAAGTCAAAGAATAAAGGCAAAGTTTTCCACCCCCTGCATTCCACTGCAAATGTTCATCACAGGGGATTTCATGTTTTGACTTATGCAATAACATAATGTCACTTTGATTTCAAAGCACCAAATGCAAATTACATTACAGGACCAGTCAAAAGTTTGGACATGCTTAAACCAATTTGTTTTAGCCGATTAGAACGATTTCTGGAGGATCATGTAACACTAAAGACTGGAGTTACTGCTGCTGAAAAATTCAGCTTTGCCATCACAAGAATAAATTACATTTTAAGATCTTTTCAAATAGAAAACAGCTTTTTGAATTGTAATGATTCACAATATTACTGTTTGATGTATTTCAATTTATTTGACTACAATTGAAAACTTAAACTCCACTTCCAGAACAACAATTTACAAATAATTTACTCACCTCCTTGTCATCCAAGATGTTCATGTCTTTCTTTGAGGAAAGCATTTCAGGATTTTTCTCCATATAATGGACTTCATTTGTGCCCCGATTTTGAACTTCCAAAATGTAGTTTAAATGCAGCTTCAAAAGGCTCTAAACGATCCCAGCCGAGGAAGAAGGGTCTTATCTAGTGAAACGATCTGTCGATTTTTTCCAAAAATAAAAAATTGTATACTTTTTAAGCACAAAAGCTAGTGTAGCACAGGCTCTGGGATGCGGGTCCACGATGCTACGAATTAGTAATGGGTCGTTCTTGAATGATTCCTTCATTTTGAACGAATCTTTAATGTGACTCGAGAAGAACGAGTCATCTCGGGGAGTGATTCGTTCAGTCGCTCATGCGCAACATCCTATTAGGTTCTGTACGGGAATTAGTTCACCTGTTTCAAGTCTTCGGGTTTTTCAAGTCATTTGTTCATCTTATGGGGCTGTCACATGATGAATGAACGAACGACTCAAACCCGAAAACTGGTCAGATAAGAGGTGAGGTGAGCTAATCATAGACTAAAGACCCACGTAAACAATGAATTAATCTTATAGCATTATAGTTTTGTCTTGTTTGTAGTGTGATCAACATTTGCGTAAGCAGTAGATGTGTTAGGGAAGTAACACTTAACATTTTAATTATATTTTGCTAAAATGAACGAAATGACTCGATGAAAAAAAGATTCGTTCATTTTGCTAAACGAGACTCAAAGGTCCAAGTTGGTAAAATAATAATAAGTAAACTTACAAATCACTACTACGAATCACGTGTAAGTTCATCGTCTGTGTACTGAGTATGGCGAAAAACTCCATCTTATTTTCTTTTACAACTTAAGAAGTGGACTTCGTTGTACCTTTTTGTTTGTAAACAGCGTTTACAAACTTACTTGCACTTTCTTAGTCTTTGCACGTTC
>JAHKKF010518629.1:4437-15715 GCA_019740295.1 Labeo calbasu
GATGGACATATACTATGTGTCAGGAGCATTCACTCAGTATCATTATCTCATTTTTGACCGAGATGGCTTTTAGCTGGTTTTGCATCTGAACTCTTCATTTACTACGCCACTGTGATTCAGGTTAAAAACACATAAATAACTCAGTACATATCAAACGATTTGTAAGAAGAGACAAAGCAATAGTGACCACGTAATGAAAACTGTTGGATCCAATATAGGCGGCACAGCAATGTCTTTTAGTTTCTATCTTTTTGAAAATCTTGCCATGAATTGTGCAACTCTGGTTACTGACATAACCTTGGCTCCCTGAGATAAAGGAACGAGCGTTGCATCGCTGACACTACAGGTAACTGTGAACAAATCTGTGGTAAAATGAAGTAAACAAAGTTCTTACTGACACAGTCTGAAACTTCATTAAAAATAGTTCATCCACTCTTTCCTAACGTTGGATCAGAAGGAATGCAATGCAAAGACTGTTTTTATTCCCTCCACAAATTTGCACTGCGTAACATCCTGTTATTTTTAGAGCTATCTTTAATGTTTGGTTTCTAGACCTGCACGTTTGCCTCTGGTAAACTAATCGCTGGGCTGGGCTAAACAGGCAGTGATGTCGATCTTCTGCGGAGGCGGTGCTTAATCTACCTATTACATCATACATAGGAACATTCCAAAGCTGTCGTTTTGGCAGATTGCCTTCAATATAAGCTGTTTTAGGACTAACATCTGAAACTTACAGGATGTTTTTACAGTACAAAGACCTCTTATATGTCAAAAGATCAAGGCAATTTTGGTTTCTCAGTTCATGACTCTCTGAAATCGTCTGTTTTTTTTCCTTGCTTGCTAACTGATGCAAAACATTAGTAGGCCATCCAACGTAGTGCAGATTTGATTAAATTCTAAGAAATCATATTTGTGAAGAGCCACCTTCTCTTTCCTCTGTGTGTGTTCTGTAGAAGCACAAAGCCAGAAACTCTGAAGCACAAAAGCAGAAAGGCAGCTAAATAATGTCATTCTCACAGTAGCAATCTCACTGAATGGCTGAATGCGTTCGGCGGTCTTGCCAATCTTTTCGGCCTCAGCGTTACAATGGCAACTCATTCTCTCAGCCCACTGTTTCTAAGCAACCGGACACAAAACCACCTCCCTCATGATTTGAGAGATGCCATGGGCACTGGGACATGATTATCACTGCCTCTTATCTCACATCAAACCGATACCCAATCTCTGGGCGATTTTCACAAACCAGCCCAAGTTGGCCCAAATGAGAACGTTTACTATACCGTAAAGTCGAGATAGTGTGAACTCAAAGCGAAACAATGAATTTTGAAATGTGCTCGGCTTAATATTTGATATGGGGACTTGCTCGGCTGATGTGCCCTGGAAGAGAGAAAGCAGAGGGAAAAGCAAACGCATCTGCCACTAAAGTCGGAGAGCTTAGCATGACGCTGTTGTGAGGCCGCCACACTGCCGGTCTCTTCATCTGCCAATCAATCTTTCATCTCGGAGCAGGAGAGGGAGCAGATTCCTGGCTAAACCTGCTTTCAGAGAAGGGCACACATCCCTCTCACCAGGTCCCACTGAGAGTATTAATGTGATCATGTACACATACACGGTTTACCATAAACACCCAGTCCGGTGCATCATTCTCCTGAAAGCTCATACCAATAAGGCTGTTTCTATTTGACAGTGTTGGGGGTGATGTGGAACAAGCTGCATGCATTAGATAATCAGATTAGTTTTTTTAAAGGGATAGCTCAACAAAAATTTAAATTCAGTCATCATTTAAAGGGTTAGTTCACCTAAAAACTTAAATTCTGTCATTAATTACTCACCCTTATGTCGTTCCAAACCTGTAAGACCTTTGTTCATCTTCAGAACACAAATTAAGATATTTCAGATGAAATCTGAGAGCTTTCTGACCCTGCATAGACAGCAACGCAACTGACACGTTCAAGGCCCAGAAAAGTAGCAAGGACATTGTTAAAATGTGTGACATCAGTGGTTCAACTGTAATGTTATGAACCTACAAGAACTGTAGAATTAAAGAATCAAGAACTGGGCATTGAACGTGGTAGTTGCACTGCTATCTATGCATAAAGCTCTTGAAATTCATCAAAATGATCTTAATTTGTGTTACGAAGATGTTTGAAGGTCTTACGGGTTTAGAATGACATGTGGGTGAGTAATTTTCATTTTTGGGTGAACTGTCCCTTTAATAACTCTCAAGTTGTTCCAATCCTGTATGAGCTTCTTTCTTCTGTGGAACATAAAATAAGATATTTTGAAGAATGTGGGTAACCAAACAATTGCTGGTTCCAATTTACTTCTATAGTATTGGGAAAAATAACTGGAAGTCAATGGGGAACAGAAAATAATTAATACAGGTTTTGAACACAGGTTTGGAAGACAGAATTTTTATATTTGGGTGAATTGTCCCTTAAAAAAAAATTTTTTTGACACCATGTCTATATATACTATATGTGAAAACAGCAATACAGTATCTAAACTGCTTCCATTACAATCAAGAAACCTGATTATTTATCAAAAAGGTGTAAGATCTGATCATATTTTTTTTTCGTCATTTTTGCCTAATAGTCATTACCTAAAAACTATTTAAGGAAAATACCTGTCCAAAACCTGAAATAATAGTTTGAATGTTAAAAAACATATCAAATTAAATTAAAAATTGTGGAAAAATAAAAATAAATTAATCAATAGCTAGTACCGCAAATGTAAATAATTATGTTACATTATAATTTAGATAATTAAAAGAAACACCCTGGACGAATGGATATAAGACTTCAGGGAAACAGCCTGGACGAATGGATATAAGACTTCTATTAGTGGTAATGTTCCTCAACACTGTTAATTGGTCTTCTACAGAAAGCAACAACAAAGAAACTTCAAAACAGTAGCCTTGAAATGAACAAGAAAGAAAAGAACAGATAATGAAGTCAAGATAATTGGTTACACCAGAAGCATTTCTCATCATCTTTTTCTGTTTGTATTTGAAAAGAGGCTCGACAGATCCCTGAATTTGAGCTCAATTGAATGTATATTCAGGAAAACGTAAAAATTAATCATAATCTCTTAGACCACACAATATAGTCATATTCCAAAGGTGTTCAAGCCTCCAGCCCTTAAAAGTCCTTCAGCCCAGTGTTGTTAAATGAATAATTCACACCAAAATCAAACAAAATTCTGTCATTAATTACTCACCCTCCTGTTGTTTCAAACCTGTAAGACCCTCATTCATCTTGAAACACAAATTAAGATATTTTTCCAAGAGCTTTCTGACCCTGCATAGACAGCAACGCAACTACCACGTTCAAGGCTTAGAAAGGTAGTAAGGACATTGTTAAAACAGTCCATGTGACATCAGTGGTTCAACCGTAATTTTATGAAGCTACAAGAATATTTTTGTGCACAAAGAAAACAAAATAATGACTTTATTTAACAGTTTCTTTACTACCGTGTCAGTCTCCGCCGCACGTTCATGAGAGTACCACAACGCATTTTAACGATATCCTTACTACAGTTGCATTGCTGTCTATGCAGGGTTAGGAAGCTCTTAGATTTCATCAAAAATATCTTAATTTGTTCTCTGAAGATGAAAAAACTACATGAGGGTGACTAATTGATGACAAAATCTTCATTTTTGGGTGAAATGTCCGTAAATTAAATCTAAAAACATAAAACAAATTAGCTTCTTGTAAATGAAATTAATAAAAGTAAATATAATTATTGTATATGTATAATATTAGATGAAAAACTAAGAAAATGACAAATCTTGCCACAGCAACTAAATAAAATAAGTTTAAGTTAAAACTAAACTGAAATAAAACTGAATTAAAGCTATAAAGAAATATAGAAAAACTAAAAACTAATAAAAATGACAAAATCACATACAGTTGAGGTCAAAAGTTTACATTCCCCTTTCATAGTCTGCAAAATGTTAATTATTTTAACAAAATAAGAGGGATCATACAAAAACACGTTATTGCTTATTTAGTACTGACCTGAATAAGATATTTCACAAAAAATATGTTTACATATAGTCCACAAGAAAAAATAATAGATGAATTTATAAAATGACCCTGTTCAAAAGTTTACACCCCCTTGATTCTTGATACAGTGTTCCTGAATGATTCACAGCTGTTTTTTGTTCAGTGATAGTTGTTCATGAGTCTCTTGTTTGTCCTGAACTGCTTGCTGTTCTTCAGAAAAATCCTTTTTGAAAGCTTTTTGAATTTGAATTTTGAAAACTTTTTAAATTTGAAGATCAGAATTTAACTTATTTTGTCTTCTGGGAAACACGCAAGTATCTTCCGTAACCTCTGCAGGGCAGTACTAAATGGGGGAAAAAAATACAGTATTTAGGCAAAATAAGAAAAATGTACACATCTCCATTTTGTTCAAAGGTTTTCACCCCCTGGCTCTTAATGCATGTTTTTCCTTCTGGAGTAAGTGTTTGAACCTTCTGTAATTGTTGCATATGAGTCCATTAGTTGTCCTCAGTGTAAAAAAAAAGAATCTCAAAATCATACAGTCATTGTTGGAAAGGGTTCAAATAAACAGAAATGCTGGAAAACCAACGAATTTGTGGGACCTGAAGGATTTTTCAGAAGAACAGCAGGCAGTTTAACTGTTCAGGACAAACAAGGGACTCATGAACAGCTATCACTAAACAAAAAACACAGCTGTGGATCATTCAGGTAACAACACAGTTTTAAGAATCAAGTGTATGTAAACTTTTGAACAGGGTCATTTTTATAAGCTAAACTATTATTTTCTCTTGTGGGCTATATGTAAACATCTGTTATGTGAAATATCTTATTCAGGTCAGTACTAAATAAACAATAACATGCATTTTGTATGATCCTTCTTATTTTGGTAAAATAATTAACATTTTTCAGATTCTGAAAGGGGGACGTAAACTTTTGACCTCAACTGTAACAAAATGACTAAAACTTAAACTATTTCTAATCATAAAGAAGTCAAAATATTAATAAATGCTATAATAGTTTATAAACAACATTAAAATAGCACTGCTCCAACCACATTCTCAACACTAAAAACCTCAGGCACTCAAACATCTCTAGACTTTATAACAAACAGACTCTCTCGATGCCCTATGTGCAGAACACAGCAGTGTGCCTGGGCCCCTGAAGATGCTCTACAGCTATAGCCGACAGAAGCGGCTCCTCTGTGGAAATGAAAAATTACAAAGATACTCCCAAAGAGTGCAACACACAAGCCCCATTATTATTCTAAAAGCAATTTAATTCTCGCCAAAGAATTATGAGGAATGAATTGGCAATTTAATCTGGTGCATTTCCATAGAACATGTACTCAATACAGTGGAACAAGATAAACAAAAAAATGAACGCCGGCTGATAATGGGGGAGCAGAGTAATAACCATTAGCCTGTTTTTAATGGGCCTTACTGAGACATACTCAATTCCAGAGAGAAGGAGAGACAAAAAAAATAGCACTAATGAACATGTGCTTCACGGTGCTTGAGACCGTGTGTCCTCTGCAGATGAATCGTTTTTGTGTGGTTCTTGCTCTCACTTCACACCCTCTCTTTCTCAGTGTGTCAGTTTGCTTTACTACGGCCTCAGAGGTGGTTCTTAATGGCTTACGATGTGTTAGAATCTAAGATCAGAGCAATTTAACCTACTTGATGCTGAACCTGGAAACTGCAGCTCATCAGAGAACATCCAAACTTCCCCCAGAGGAACATTTTACTTCTCAGAAGTTGATCTTTCTTAGCACAGGAGACGATTTTTCTCAGACGTCTAAAATTACTTAAACATAGAAACACTGAGAAAATTATTAACTAGTTTTAAATTCCATTTTAAGTTATCTGATGACTCAGAACGTACTAAATAGAGGTGTAAACATGGTCCAAAATATTTTTGTGATCTGGCAGTATTGTTATTGGTAACTAAAACTAATACAAATAATTTTCATTTAACTGAAATGAAGCTGACAATAAAATAAAAATAAATCAAATATAAATATCAGCTAAAAATCCTAAAGGGGTCATCGGATGCAAAGTTCACTTTTACACTGACAGAGGCCGCTCCCACAATAGTTGATTGACATAAGCGTCTCACCTCTCACCTTGTTTCGATGCCAGAGCAGGGATATAAATTAGACAAGAATATCTCAGATTAAGCAATTGAGGTGTTGTGTTGCTGGATGTAATAGCGAAAATAGTGGTCGTCATTTACTCCCAATGTCTGAGCCAGTGAAGATGCAGTAGATTATGGTTTGTTTGTTAAGGGAATGCACCTCCCGATCTACATAAATGTGTCTATGTTTGCGCAAATCATTCGTGATCCAGCTTCACCTACAGCAGAAGTGAGTATAAGTGTTTTTTTTTTATGAATCTCTGCAATCACCTTTCCTAATAACACGCTAGTTAGCAAGTTTCGCGGCTAAAGTAAACAATCTCTTAGAGCAACAGAGAGAAGAGAGGGGCGTGGCGAGCAGAGCTCATTTGCATTTAAAGGAACAATCCCTCAGAATTGGATCATTTTTGCAGAGCTGATTTTGGCAAGGTAAAGGGTGTTGTTTTACACAACCATTGAGAATTTTTGACCAAAGTATATTATAGACTTTTCATTAAGACCCTAAAGAATCATATCAACTTGTGGATATGATGAGCATCCGATGACCCCTTTAAACAAAAACATTTTTTCACTTTGGCAGCTAATGGAAATGAAATAAGAGTAAGTTGAAATACTCAAATTAAATCAATTAAAGCTATAAAAATAAAAATAAAACTAATAAGCATACATTCAAATCACTAAAACTTAAACTAAAATGGAAATAACTGAAAATATAAAAATAAAAGATAACTCAAAATACTATAATAGAATATAAACAATACTAAAATAAGACTGATGTTGGTTTAAAATATGTTTTAAATGACTTTTTATGAATCTGAATACAGATTTAGCTCCGAAGATTTGCTCCTCGTTTCATCTCCAAGAAAAACAACTGAGATTTTAAATAGATTAAAAGATTTGTGATTTCCCTTCTTCTGGACAATGTTCATTGCAATATTGTGAGAAAAATCCAAACAAACAAGTGAAAAATTGGGTTTAAGCCTCAGATGAAAAATCTAAAGCTTACTTTATGCTTATTGATTTCTTCTCATCTTTTATTTGAGAAGAGGATTTTGATCTTTTGAATTTACTTTTCATGGGCTCTTTTTATGTTTTCTTTATTTATTTTTAGTGGGACTGATGTGGGCCTGAGAGGAGAGTGCATGCGTGTGTGTGTGTGTGTGTTTGTTTGTTTGCGTGCATCTGTTTGGGCCAGTAATGAGCACTTCATATGAATAATTATTTTTAATCAATACTTTCCCTTCATTTATATTGTATGATTGTTTAATTTTTGACTCCATTTAGAATTTCTAAAAGAAAAAAAACTAAAACTCAACAACAAAGCTGTCCTCAGGCAGCAAAATCATGATGTTAAATGACACAGTTTCAGCCAAAGTCAGCGCCACATGTATCTTTCATGGATAAGGCAATCCCAGAATGCAGTGCGACAAGCTTAGAAAAGAAATTCATCCAAGAGAAGTGCTGATTAAATATATGCTCTGTATGTTTAAACAAATTGCAAATAGCCAACCTTGGTAAAGGCTTCTTTGCTACTACTTATATCTTGCTGTTAGCTTAGCAAAATGCTAACACTTAAGATATCTTAGTAGACAGCAGACAGTAGTAGACAACGAGGCAATGAGTTTGTTGTAAAGTAGTGCAACTCAAGGAAACATATTTTTTTAGATTGAAAATATATTTTGTTTAACCTTCAAATGGAAAAATATATTACTAAATGTATTTAAAAAGGCAAGAAAACACATTTTAATTCTTGAAATACTTTATGGGTAAATGCAGAATGTAAAATATAATGTTAAAATATATTTCTAACAATAAATCAGGATTAATATGGTAAACACAAGGATTATTAAAATAACTAAAACTGAAAACTAATAATAATTTCGTTTAACTTGAAATAGCTAAAACTGAAATAAAAATAATTTCAACTATATAGACAGAAAAATGCAAATATAGAAATATATTAAAATATATTAAAAATGACAAAACACAATAAAATTACTAAAAATTAAAATTAAACATAAAAAGTGATTCAAAACATTTAAAAAAACATTATAAGTAAACTGTTTTAAATATTTAGTAAATATATAAATAAAGTAAAAATGTAAATACAGACAAAAAACAATAACATTGCTTAATCTTTAAATAAAAATTAAAATAGAACATACTCAAAACATCAACAAAAACCATTAAAGTATCTCAATGATACTAAAATAACACTGATATAAATATATTTTTTAGATATTTGAAAAGGAAATATACTGTAAGTAAACTGTCTTAAATATTTAGTAAATATATAAATAAATAAAGTTAATATATAAGTAAATATATAAAAATGTAAATATAGACAAAAAAAATCACAAAACAATACAATTTTACTAAATCTTAAAATAAATATTAAAATAGAACATATAAAAAGTTATTCAAAACATAATTAATTAATTAAACATAATAAAAAAACATTACAGTATCTCAATGATACTAAAATAACATAACACTGATATAAATATATTTTTAGATATTTGTAAAGGAAATATAAGTAAACTGTCTTAAATATTTAAAGTTAATATATATAAAAATGTAAATATAGACAAAAAAAATCACAAAAACAATAAAATGACTAAATCTTAAAATACAAATTAAAGTAGAACATAAGTAATTCAAAACATTAATAAAAATCATTATAGTATCTCAGTGACACTAAAATAACACTGATATAAATATATTTTTAGATATTTGAAAATGAAATATAAGAAAACTCTTAAATATTTTGTGAATAAAAATGTAAATACAGACAAAAAATATTTCAAAAAATAATAAAAACAATAAAATTACAAAATCTTTAAATACGAATTAAAATGAAAATAAAAAACAGAAAAAGTGATTCATATCATTAATAAAAAAAACTACTGATCTCGATACTAAAATAACACTGATATAAACTTATAACTCAAATGATTCAAAGCATTAATAAAACCTATTCATCTCGATACTAAAATAACACTGATATAAATGTGACGGAAAAATAAGTAACTAAGTTATACATTTATGTATACAGTAAAATTGATATATGTTTTTCACAGCAATGTCAGTGTCAGTCACTGTCAGATTTATTGAACTCTAAAGTTAAAGACACACACCACAACTCCGCACAGCTCACCTGCCAGAGCATGAGAAGAAATATCCTCCAGAAAGACAGAAAGGACAGACGTAATATAAGAATCAGAGTCAGTCTGCCTCAGTGGGCTGTTACCATCAGAGGAACGCCTAGCCTCACCACTAACCTTTAAACAATGCACATCTCACATGCTCTTTCCTCAGCGCAAATCTCCACTGACAGCTCGGCATGTGAGCTCCCCGTGAATACCAGTCCTGCTCTTCACACGTGCGCTAACCTTGCCTGTCTTTATTCAGAGAGGAAAAACTCAAAACATCTGTCAAGGAACGGCATCAAGGCCCACTAAGTGGAGATCCGCTTTCCGTGAGACGGATCCCCAAGTCGTTTTTCTCCAACACACACACGTTAATCTCATTATTACTGCAACTATCATCCTCCAGCTTCGCCAGTTTTTTAACTCTCCTCATTTCTCCTCTAACTCCTAACTCGAAGGAAATCCCAGACTGCTTTGGGTCCGCCCCAAGCGGCAGAACTGGACTGGAGGAGCTTAGAGAAGCAGAGAGGATTTCAATACATGCACACACACACACACACACACACTGTATTCCCTGCAGCCGTTAAGTGGCGTCTCCCCACTCTGGGGATAATCTGCGGGAGAGATGCTAAATCAGCTTCCCTTACACTGCCTCAGGACCACAGATCCTCTTGTGGTGTCTGCGCCTTAAACTGTGTTCATAAAGCACAATCAAGGGCTGGCACTGGAAGTCGTGCGAGATACGGGCTTTTGGATAGCAGGCCGTTTCCCGGAGTTCTCCAGTTCTAAAGGACGGTCATGTGACGCTAATACCAGTCAGTAGTCATGCTTCTGAACTTATGAATAACTTGTGAGGAACTTTAAACAGTTTAGGAAGCATCAATTCTCCATATTTCTGCATCACAATCTCAATCAGCTGTCACTCACAACTACTTCATCACATTTGATCACTTTACACCAGTTTTCATCAGTTTTGCTAAGCAATCATTGCTCTCCTGAGCTGTACAGTGATGTGAATGCCACATAAAAAGTCAAAACATCCTGTTCTGACACAACCTCATCACTTATCAGACTGAGATCAAAACATCACACCATTAAAAGCATAAAAATCTTTACACTGAGTGCAAACAGTCAACTTTGTTGGCAAAGGCCCTCTTCACTAGCTTCGCCTACCAGTACTCAGGTATATTCATTTTATTTGCACTTTTATGTGAATTTCACTTTTTTATAGAGCAGTGGTTTTAAATCCAAAATGTGCAGTGTGCAACAGTTCACAGGACACATAGAAAAAGTGCAGTGTTGGGGGTGCTCACAGGACCGGTTTGAAAACCACTGGTATAAAGTGTTTTCACGACGTGTCATCAATATATACGGCCATATAGGCGGTACTGAATGTAAACAATGCTACTGAACTGAACAAAACTTGCATATTTTGCTCTTTATTGTTGCTGAAAATGGTCAATTATTGTCATGTTTTGGGCAGTGCTAATCGGTTAGACCGGGAAAAATATTCGGAGTACTATAGACTGCCAAAAGTTTTAACAAATCAAGGAGAAAAGAGCAAAAAACTGTTTGTGGTTGGCCAAACTCCAGGGCAAGAATCTTGACAACATTCGTGTTTGTTTTTATAATTTCCGGTCAGTCCAAAGGCATTTCCGAGAATCTGGCAGTACATCCAACCTGCCTCACAACCGCAGACCACGTGTAACCACACCAGCCCAGGACATCCACATCCAGCATCTTCACCTCCAAGATCGTCTGAGACCAGCCACCCGGACAGCCGCTGCAACAATCGGTTTACATAACCAAACAATTTCTGCACAAACTGTCAGAAACCATCTCAGGGAAGCTCATCAAGTGCTCGTCATCCTCATTGGGGTCTTGCCCTGACTTTAGAGTGGCCTTTTATTGTGGCCAGCCTAAGGCACACCTGTGCAATAATCATGTTGTCTAATCAGCATCTTGATATGCCACACCTGTGAGGTGGAT
>JAHKKF010518631.1:0-12864 GCA_019740295.1 Labeo calbasu
TTCTACGAACTATGTTGCACCAACCTAGTGTTTACAAAGCGAACGTGCAAAGAAAGTCAAACGGCCTTTGCAAAACTAGAGTACACAGATGAAGGACTAACCATGCTTAATTTTTCCAATGTGATTATGTCATAAACGTGCATCGCAGAGCTAGTGCAAGACAAGCATTTGTGATTATAAGTAATAGGGTCGTTCCGTGTCAAATCAACCAAATTTTTTAAAAAACTTCCCCAGCTCAAATTTTTGATTTTGCTAATATTTCTTCTGAGGAAAGATAGACATGTATAGTGATGAAAGCCAAAATATTAAATGTCATGGATGCATATTTACTGATAAATACACTCTTTTGTAGAGGGAGGTCAAAATAGCTATTTTCACCTAGGATTCTGTCAAGTTACAGGGGGGTAAAAATGACTTCAGAAAGATGGCAGCATCATTAAGTTATTTTTACACAGAGATTTGTGGTTCTGTTAGTAAAATCTGTTGACTTTAGCAAGTTTTGTTGCATTATGTGCCAAAGGTGACCATTCAAAAATGGAGAAACAGCACTTTTCAAGTTTTTTTCCAAAGTTTGCATGCCTGTAACTGAAAAAACATTAATATATTTTAATGTCCTTTTAGACATTGGGTCTTAACAAACTTTCCTTTTAGTGTCTTTATTTTTAATGCCCTATGAAATACGGTTCCAGAGATACTGGAATTTCAATATGGCTCCAGGAGTAAATTGTTAAAATTTACACATTTTCAGTGGTCAAAAATCAAATGTGGGTCAGTTTGTAAAGACATGATACTTCTTTTCTTTTAAAGAAGATTGTCTGAAGAACAAATAATGTTAAAACTAGAGATGATTCCAATATAGAATCTTATAAATAGACTACAGAGAGCAAGGTAATGTGCCTCAACTTGACCATTTCAGTGCATTTTAGCACTCAAACAGTATGCTCTATGCAATTGTTTTGATAAAGAGAAACTAGATACAATTCTAATTTCAACATTATTTCTTCTTCGGACATTGTTTTTACATAAAATAAGCCTCAGCTGTATACAAAGTGACCAACATTTGGTTTTCAACCACTGAAAATGGGTTACATTCAACAATCTGGAGATGGAGTCTCATTGAAATCCCCATATCTCTAGGACTGAATGATGTAGGGCCTCGAAAATGAAGATTCCAAAGGAAAAGTTTATTAACAACTAGAATTTAAAATCATACTGCAATATCTTTTGCAATAACTTCTTGAGTTATAGGCATGCGAACTTTGGAAAAAGAATATTTAAGGCACTCAGACCGGTTCAATGCAGTCGTCTTGACAGAAACGAAATACATCTCTAGTTTCAACATTATTTGTTCTTCAGACATTCCTCTTTAAAAGAAAAGACGTATCATATTTTTTCAAACTGACCCATATTTGTTTTTTGACCAATGAAAATGTGTACATTTTAACTATTTACTTCTCTAGCCATATTGAAATTCTATTATCTCTAGAACCGAATCTCATAGGGCATCGGGCATAGGGCATAGACCGCCAAATTGCTATTCTGACCTCTCTCTACAAAATAGTGGATTATTCAGTAAATACTCATCAGTGACTTTTAATATTTTGCCTATATATCAATTTATATGATTATCTTTTCTCAGAAAAAAATTCGCGAAATCAAAAAGTTGAGCCGGGGACCTCTGCTTGAGTTGACCTAGAATGACCCAACATAAGTTTTTACTTTTGTTTTAGGAAATGGCCGATCGTTTTACTAGATAAGACCTTTATTCCAAGGCTGGGATCATGCAGAGCCCTTTGAAGCTGCACTGAAACTGCAATTTGGACCTTCAAATCGTTGGCCACCATTGAGGTCCACTATATGGAGAAAAATTCTGGAATGTTTTCCACAAAAACCTTTATTCATTTGCGACTGAAGAAAGAAAGACATGAACATCTTGGATGGCATGGGGGTGAATTTTTATTCTGGAAGTGAACTAATCCTTTAACTGATATTCTGCCTACCGTATGTAATCGCATATTTTTTGTGAACTCCCATATAAGCCTCTATTGTTCATTTCAGCTGGAAACTGAATTGAATTTTGTTTTATTTGATGTTTTTTCGGCCTAGGTTGGAGATTTTTTAGGATGAACGTCAAAATAAGTTAATCTGTGTTTATTTTGGTTCTGTACCTTTCTGTAAAACGCAGTTTGACACGTGTCCCCTCAGCTAATGTTTCCCCCCAGGACACCACGCACACCTCAGGCCTCCTGTCCATCATCCCAGTGCTCTGTCCTCTGTGACCTTGACTGAGTAATTACCTTGACTTAGTAATGGCCCCCTACCTGTTCAACCTGTCAGGGGTGCACACATCACTCATCACGCAGGCACACAAAACACCTGCCGTCACACATTTGAATGTGCCAAACACACTCACACACATATGCTCTGTATTAAAACCTAGTGCGCTGCCTAAAAACAGAACATTTAGGGTATAAGTAAACCAGATATTCAGTCAAATAAATTTCCTTTGCATAGATGCTAAAACCAAAAAGGTACAGTAGACAATGTTGTCAAAATGATCCCGTTCACATGGATTTTAGCAATGTAAAGAAATACTGCAAAGTGACATCCCATAGACTGAACGCAATAATATGCATGCGCATGTCATCAGTGTTTTTAAATTTGCATTTTGGTAGTTTACACAGAGAGGTAGTGAGGTAGTTCATAAGGTTTTGCAATCCTAATGCAATAGTTTGGAATAGCTTTAGGTTTGACTATGTAGATTTGCACTGAATTTATGCATAAGTAATTCCATTTTCATTTCCAAAGTTCGTTCTCTGACTATAAATAATAATACTAATACATTTTTAGGATCATGTTTTGATGCCAGCATGAAATTCTATTCAAATTCAGTTATCCTTTGCAATGCCATCCCACATCAATCAAGGACAAAACGCTAGATTAATGAAAAAGTAATTTCATTTAGAGATGCAGGTAATGGAAGCTCTCTCCACATATGCTCTCCTCTCTCCTCTCCACAGTGAGTTGTTGTGTCCCCACCAGAGAACAACTGAAAGACTTATGAAATATTCACAGCCAGCCAAGGTGTGCTCAGGTGCACTGATATACACATGCACGTATCTATTGTCCACAACCCTAGCAGTGACAAGCTTCTGTCAAGATCCATGTACGTTTATATTGCTAATATTAGAAATAATACAATTAAAATACAATACAAAATGACATAAGTGGTTTTAAAAGGCAAAACATTATATTAAAGCGCAAGATGTTTATGTTATAAAGGTCAAAATAAACATATCAATATTAACATTGGGTCGACCAATATGTTTTTCAGTCACAATGCCGTTACCGATTATTACAGGTCAAGTAGATGATAACCGATATTATGAACCGATATATATATATATGTCTGGTGTAAAAGTGAAAATAAATGTCAAAATTAAGAATAACAAGGGCTCCGACAAAAAATTTCTTTAAATTCTTTTGAAATTATTTTATCGGCAAATCGGTTTTGAAAATGACCGAAACCAATAACCATAAAAATGCTTAATATTGGTGCTGATAATCGGCCAACCACTAATTAATATTAATAATTAGTCATATCACGTTTAATTACTGCTGTTCTCAAATTAGATTCGTTTTTATGTCTGGAAATTACATATAAAATTGACTTCTTCATCTTATTAAAATAATCTATCGATTATGTAAATAATTTAGAGTTTAAACTCATTTCATAAATTTTTCCAACATATATCATTATATATATGTGTGTGTGTGTGTGTGTATATATACACACATGAATATATGTCATAAAATATCTGAAATTACAAATGTTAGATATTTCTTGACATATATATTTATATATATAATTATATACCGCATATACTGTATGTGTGTGTATATATATACACACAAATATGTATGTCAAATAAAATCTGAAATTTCAAATAATTATAATACATACATACATACATATATATATATATATATATTAATATATATATCACATACGTGTTAAAAATCTAGATTACTGTAACTAGAATTTGTGTGTATAAACATGAATATATGAAAAAATATATCAGAAATTTCAAATAATTTCTGATATTTCTCAACATAGATATATATTACTACATCGCATATATATATATATATATATATATATATATATGTGTGTGTGTGTGTGTGTGTGTGTATCAAAAATATGTGAAATTATCTTACATGAGAAATCTAGAATAATGTTTATGTTTCATAAGAGAACTACGGCAGAGCAAATCAGCTTGAGTGGATCTGAAAATATCTGTGAAATTATACAGTAACAAACACAATTCATCAAAAGAGAGCTCTTCCATTTAAGAAATGGATGGATGACAGCCGAACTGTCTGGAAATGACAAATTTCCTGAGAATGTATGATCGATGGCTCTATTAGTGGCTTATTTGATCAACAGCGTAATTATTTGCATCAACAAATCTTGTCAGACCTAATCTAGCAAACTTGTCAAGGTTCCCCTCGCACTACTTACCTGAACACGCCGCGCAGAATGAATTCTCAAAAGGATGTTGTGCACAAAGTACAAGCCTCCTTTTTGAAATTAATATCTTACTAATGCACAGAGCATTAGTACGGTGATAGTTGAGTACCTCCTAAAGTATGGAAAACTATACATGCTGCAATTTATTCCAAATTGTATACTCAATTCTATGCATTACAGCTCCTATTCTTCTTTTTGAAAAGCAGATTTCTCACATGTGCTACAGGCCAGAAGAAAGACTGTTTCCATTTCGATTTCAAGAAATGAAAAATGCTCTTTTCAGACTTTCCTATTTCCTATTTAAATTCTGCTTGAACCTGGACTGGAAAAGAATTAGGCCCGTGGGTTTATTTCCCCAAAGAAATCGACCCTGCTATGTATTAATGCAATGTTAGAATTCCCATTTATGCACTGCAAAGGTGGATGTTACACAACTGAAGAGTAAATGAAAATATAACTTGTTTAAAAAACAGTTTAAATCCTGTCAGTAAATGTATAAATGTATTTGCACTGTACCTTTAGCAGATTACATTTTGGCTACTGATGGATACATCCAGATTAAAAAAAAAAAACATTGAGTTGCTTAGAGGCCATGCAACCATGTCGAAATAGAACAGAGAGCATAGACTGACAGACGTAACAAAAGAAATGAGACATTGGACTTGCGCTTTCAAAGGCAGCTATCAGCTCCACTAACAAAACAGCAAACCTTCACATTCTTTAAAGAGTATAATGAGGGTCAACTTATTTCGTTTTGAGACAAAAAAGGGCACCGCAGCATGCTGATAGTGCTCTGAGAACCCCAATTATGCTGAAGATAATTATATGGCTCCACACAATCAGACAGAAAATGATCTCACAAACACTCGGTCTGACTGATTCAGTGTGTTGTGATGAAAAGCTCATTAGGATGCAAAAACACAAACTAAAAAAGTTCAAATAAATGCATTTGCCTTGAAAAACAACCCCATACATGAACTTTTACAATGAAGTTTTGACAATCAAACATACTGTTTAAATAAGGGAAATTACAAAATCTTTGCTCATATCTTTAAAAAAAGATTTAAATAAATGAAATAAAATTGCTCATCACATCTTTTGTAAGTCGCTTCAGATAAAAGCATAAATGCATAATGAAAATGTAACATCTTTAAAAAATTATATTATAATTAAATTAAATTAAATTATAAAAAGACCGATCAGAACTAAGATTATAACTTTTTAAAAAAAAAATTTTCATCTCATTTGTCATGATATTATATAGTATATTATGTATTTATAAAAATCAATATTAGAATAGAATAGAATCTCTGTACACTAAAGTGGGCAAGAAGTTGTATATTTTTATGCCAGTGCCGAATGTGCATTCTTCCAAGTGAACAGAATAGAATAGAATAGAATAGAATAGAATAGAATAGAATAGAATACAATACAATACAATACAATACAATACAATAGAATAATGCTTATGGACACTAGAAGTGGGCAAGAAGTTGTGCTTTTATGCTAGTGCCAAACTGTCATTCATTTAAAGTGATAAATATAATAGTGTATAGTAGAATAGAATAGAATAGAATAGAATAGAATAGAATAGAATAATGTTAATGGACACTAGAAGTGGGCAGCCAAGAAGTTGTGTTTTTATGCTAGTGCCAAATTGTCATTCATTTGAAGTGATGAATAGAATAGCGTATAGTAGAATAGAATAGAATAGAATAGACTAGAATAGAATAGAATAGAATAGAACAGAATAGTATAGAAGAGAATAATGCTAATGGACACTAGCAGTGAGCAACAAGTTGTTTTATATGCTAGTGCCAAATTCTCATTCATTTGAAGTGATGAACAGAATAGAATAGAATAGAATAGAATAGAATAGAATAGAATAGAATAGAATAGAATAGAAGCTCTGTACTTAAACCTAATGGCCACTAAAGCGGGCAAGAAATATATGTTTATGCCAGTGCCAAATTTCCATTCATCCAAGTGAACAGAATAGAATAGAATAGAATAGAATAGAATAGAATAGAATAGAATCTCTGTACTCAGTGCTGAAGGACACTAGAAGTAGGCAAGTTGTTTATATGCCAGTGTCAAATTGCCATTTATTTAAAATAAACAGCATAGAATAGAATAGAATAGAATAGAATAGAATAGAATAGAATAGAATAGAATAGAATCTCTGTACTCAGTGCTAATGGACATTAGAAGTGGGAAAGAAGTTTTTTTATCCTAGTGCCAAATTGTCATTCATTTAAAGTGACAGAATAGAATAAAATAGAATAGAATAGAATAGAATAGAATAGAACAGGATCTCTGTACTCAATACTAAAATTTAAATTCAATTTATTATATCTAAAACTTACAGCTTTACTATGAAATAAAAATAAATTATAAATAATGCTAATAATAATTATCAATTATAATTAATGAAAGAATATTACAAATGATAAAAATACATAAACACGTAAATAAATATTGTTAGATCCTATTTGACAAATTGTTTGTGTTTTTCTTTACTTGTAAGCCGCTTTGGAACAAATAAGCCCACTAAGTGATTATTTGCATATTAACTAGTAGATTATTGAAATGAATGGCTTTAAAGTCTGAGCAAATCTGTAACCTTTTAAGTCTTTCAACAGGTCCGTTTATTGCATGCTGGGAAAATTAATAGCCATAGAATACCTTTATAGCCACATATTTCCACCCTTTTTTTTGTCTCAAAGTCACAGTAACCTGGTCAAAACAGGTCACGTTAAACCTAATACAGCAGGACCTGATTAAAGGAAAACAATAGTCAGGGGCTTTGACATGTCACCTGCCTCACTGACAGAGATTACACATGACCGCTAGAGCACCCGGCACTGATGGGACGGATAGGAGGGGATAATGAATGAGAGAAGGTGACTGAAAAAGCAGTCAGAGGACGAGAAGGGATCAGGAGATGGACTCTCTCGGCTGTAATGGAGCTGCTGAGCTCTGGTCCCTGAAGACATGAGTGTCTGCACATGTGGGGTTCAATGTTTCACCAAATTATCTGCTTGAACTAATTGACACAGCATGTGGGTGATAATTGTGGTTGAGGATGTTCAGATCAGCAAATCCCTTAGCTTTCCCTCTAAGAGATCAGAACGTCTGTCTGGACTAGCCCTGCTCCATTTGTTGGGTTTTGGATGTTGGTGTTCTGACATTCACAACATGCTGCGAAACGAAGTTACCAACAAGACTTGGTCAAGCGGCTTTAGCAGAAAGACCAAGCTCTGTATCTGCTGGTGAACAGCTTAACTATGGCGATGTATGCTCAGTGTTTCCACTACCAGAGATGCCTGGAAATAGAAGAAAATTTTGTACTTTACAAACCTTTAAAATAGTGAATGTAATTTTTGTAGTTATGATCAAGTGTAAAGTATATAAACTGAACTTTGGGAGTGCAACCTCTATGAAATGTTACAAAAAAAATGATTTGGTCAGAAACTGTGGGAACTCTTCATGCTAAAGAAGACGTGAAAGACTTCCAATACGCTGCTCTTGCCCTGTGATAAAGCTCTCTCAGCGAGATCTCCGCCGTCCATCGAGGAACGCAGCGAAGAAAAACCACAGAAGGATGTTCATGGTGTCTGCCGGGCTCAGATAACTCTCCACACATCTGCTCACAGCCACCGCCGTTGCCTTTCTCTAACTCTTCACAGCAGTCCTCACTGAGAGAGGACCATCCGCTGGCAGCGCACACAGGCAGACAAGAAGAGCGAAACAAAAGACGGCCTGTGAGCGTCTGCCTATCCCTGACAACTGGCTACTGTGATAACCCAGCAGGCAAACAGCACACAAGGACTTAAAAAGCCAGGGACAGCGCACAGACTGCAAAGAGCACTCAGGGACGTGGTGGTAAAAGCATTAAAGACCCAGGGATAAGTACACAGGATGGCGGCGTACACAAATCTGGTTAGGAAAAGAGACAATTAATGGGGGAGCACAATACTAATGAGCTTTTTGAACACAAAAGCTTTGTGCGTGTCAGCGTCGTCATCTCATTCTGAATGCTAATATGCAATATTCACTAAAGAACCCAAACTTTTCTGATGCTAAAAGCACACCGCATTATCATAATGAGTTACACAAATCCCACAAGAATATGCACATCCTTTTCCCAGCCGTTTGGCCTTCTTCCCATTGTTCAGAGACACGTCTAAGGAGGCCGTGTTTGCCAGGACCTGTTGGAACAGAAGTACTCCGAATGCATTACACATCGAGCTTGGCGCTAAGCTCAGGCTGTTTGAACATGCTGCTCACTTACTCGTCTGTCAGGGCAGATATATCCCCACCGCTCCCTCGGCACAAACACACAACAGTTATCTCTTTAGGATCCTGCACCGCAATTAAGCGTACCCCATTCACCCAGGTGTTTAGAAGGGGGAAAGGACCTGGAAATTAAAGAAACGCCCATTTACTTTCAACCAAATTAACTTGGCTTCTCACCAGAAGTGTGCTGATAACACTTTAGCTTGTCTAAACGCTGCCTCAGGAGGCTCTTTAAAAATAACACTGATGTCTATCCACACTGAATGTGAAACTGCTAAGAGTTGTGATGGGAATCGAGGCCAGTCAGGAGATATTTAATGTTTAATGTACAGTTATGAAGAACAGGATATTTGATAGATAAAATCGATTTCTCGATTTGAATGGCTTCTCATTTGTTACAAAACGATACAGATTCTTAAATGAATCAATTAATCCAGTCTGTTTTCACTTAAGAAGCATATGGGTTTTCGAAAAATATATTTTTTGTAGTTTGTAACATAGCTATCCCTCAGTGTAAACAATCTGCAAAGTTGTTAATCAAAAAAGTGCATGATAAAGATATTGTCTCTCAAGAGAAAGAGTCGACGCTGAACCACCTTAAAGGAGAAGTCCACTTCCAGAACAACAACTTACAAATAATTTACTCACCCCCTTGTCATCCAAGATGTTAGTTCACCTGTTTCGAGTCTTCGGGTTTTTCAAGTCGTTCGTTCATCTTATGGGGTCATCACGTGATGAACGAACGACTCAAATCCGAAAACTTGTCAGATAAGAGGTGAGCAATGAATTAATCTTTTCTGTTTCTTATAGCATTATAGTTTTGTCTTGTTTGTTTGTAGTGTGATCAGCATTTGTGTAAGCAGTAGATGTGTTAGGGAAGTAACACGTAACATTTTAATTGTATTTTGCTAAAATGAACTAAATGAAACAAAAAAAGATTCATTCATTTTGCTAAACAAGACTCAAAGGTCCGAGTCAGTAAAATGATCCGAACTTCCCATCACTACTATGAATCATGTGCAAGTTCATCGTCTGTGTACTGAGTATGGCAAAAAAACTCCATCTTATTTTCTCCTACAACTTGAGAGGAGGACATCGTTGTACATTTTTGTTTGTAAACAGCGTTTACAAACTTACTTGCACTTTCTTAGTCTTTGCGCGTTCACTCTGTAAACATTGGGTCTGTAGTTCCACCTAAGTTCCGTAGACCTTTCGACGTGATTCAATAGTACAAAGCGTTGTGAGCGCGCATCCCAGAGCCTTTGCTACACAAGCTTTTGTGCTTAAAAAGTATTTAAAAAAAATTCCAAAAAAAAAAAAAGACAGATCGTTTCACTAGATAAGATCCTTCTTCCTCGGCTGGGATCGTTTAGAGCCTTGAAGCTGAATTTAAACTACATTTTGGAAGTTCAAAATCAGGCACCAATGAAGTCCATTATATGGAGAAAAATCCTGAAATGTTTTCCTCAAAAACCATAATTTCTTCACGACTGAAGTCAGAAAGGCATGAACATCTTGGATGACAAGGGGGTGAGTAAATTAAATTCATCTTAGGTCAGAAAACATTGTAATTTTCTCAGAATATATTTAATATTAGAATAATTTTTAAATGATTTTAAATAGGGGGGTACCATGTTAAAAAACGAGCCAAAAGTGTGGGATATAAGCCAAGGGGAAAAGAGAGAATGACGAGTTGTTTTTCCTCTGGATTTGTGGGATATAATCTCAGAATTGCGAAGATAAAGTCAGGATTTTGAAATATAAAATCAAATTTACCTTTTTTATTCTTTTAGGCTCCATAGACCACCAATTGAACCGCCCATAAAAACGTCATCCCGGTTTCGGATCTGTAAGACTATCCCACTATCTAACGCCAATTTCGTTGAATAACAGTGGTTATCGCTGGGTGACAAGCTCTTGTACTATGCGAATAACATTTTTGAAAATGACATCTAATCAATATAATCTATACTCTTTTTAAATCTAAGGATTTGTGCCGTATCCTTGTAATTCTCTAGCCGTAAAGGCTATCTCTCCCTGGTTTTCTGCAACCATTTTGTGCGCGCATAACAGGCAGGAGATTCGAAAATATGACGACTCGTTAAGGCAGTTCAGAGTCGACTCTTTCTTTTGAGAGACAATTCAGATCTTTATTTATCATGCACTTTTTTAACGTATAACTGCACACTGTTTACACTGAAGGATAGCTACGTTACAAACTGCAAAAAATATTTTTTTTTGAAAACTCATATGACCTGCTCTTTAAATGAATCGATTAGACTAGCCTGTTTTCGCCTAATGAACGGAACATTTGAGCGTAGCTCCCATCCAGCTTTGTGCTTTGTTAATTTTGATATAAAGCAAAGGTTTAAAGCAGGTTTAAAATTCAGTTCATTTTAATACAATACTCAAACAATAAATGCCGTTTTGGTGCTGTTTAATGTGGAGACAGATCGCTGTGGCGCTCAGTTCAGGAGAAGCGGCAGAACTGATCATCTCATCCGCTTCAACAACAGTTACGTCTCGAAATAAGCATGAATAAACATCCGAAGGACTGTTAAAATAAATGAGTACAACTTACCGAATTCATATCCTGTCTCGTGTAATAGCTCAATCAGTGGTTCCACCGCGGAAAGACGTCAATAACAGCTTGTAAACATAAGGTCACATTTACCTCAGAAAGGATATTCGGTGACGATAAACTCGTTAGTCAGCTGGAAAAATAAACTCGAAAGGAGCATTTTGCTAAATATATGCACCGTATAACATATTTCATAATATTTGCTGTTCTTCAGTGTTTAATTTATGTTTGAATGAATCCGTCACGCCACTATTTAAATGTTTATGTCAAAAAAAACCCCGAATTGAAGTAGAAATATAATGTAATTGTAACTACTATAACAAAAACCTAATTGAGTGTAATTTAAGCATTTGTATACAAATTGGTCACCTTCATTATAGTAATGTAATACCATCTGACTCTCCCGTAGCCTATATTTTACAGCATTAGGTGAGATTTTTTTACTTGAGAAAATTTGGCATGTGCTGATATATAAAAACAACAACAACCAAAAAAGATGAAGCATGGAAAACAATGAGCAAGAGGTAAAATAGCATGTAGATTCAAGAATCAGCAGAACAGCTTGTTAAAGCCCCTCGTTATTCCAAACTGGCTTGTAAGTGGTGCCAAGACAACATGTGCGTCTTGCATCCTTCAAGATTCTCTCACCTCGGTGTTTAAAGCAGACGGACTGAGGATACAGGAAAACTCAAGAGAAAACATGTTTCGTATGGAATGCTTATGGAACGCTTAGCAGCAGGAGAAAACTAGATTCACAGTCATTCCTTTGGACTACATTTGTCTGGGGCCTAATCTAATAGCGCCTGTCCTGCTTTATTCTCAGGTCAACAGATGACATGTATCAGGACTGGTTGCCTGGACACTACTTGTAGGATTGTAGGAAAAAAAGCTTTTGGAAACAGACAACAAACAAAATGAAGGTGGAGCGCCAGGAAGCTTCCATATTTCACTTCCTGCTGTTGATTGTGGCTGTAACTATACCAGAGCACAGCTTTCTCCATTCATCAAAAGCACAGCACAGCCACTTTCCCACCAAGCAAATGCGCCTTACAGAGTCTTTCAGTGGCCAGTCCTGTAAACACCATCATTTGTGTTTCAAACATGCTTTGGCAAAATAAGAATTATTTATTTATAACAAATAATAATGAATACAATAAAATGTTGGTGTATCCAAACGTTACAAAGAAGATGTGCACCAAAAAGCAGTTCAATTTACTTTTTGCTTTCCATCCTCTATTATGTTCTTCTTGACAGAGTAATTGTTTGTACACTGTAAAAATTTGTGAATAAAAAATGAAAAAAGTTCATGCAAACTGTACACTTCCACAACAAGAAGTGTTTATTAAAAATAAAATAAATATATTTTTAGGATAATTAAATATTAAAAATCTAGGTACACATATCTATTTGTATGTCTGCAAAATTATATATATATATATATATATATATATAT
>JAHKKF010518632.1:0-11390 GCA_019740295.1 Labeo calbasu
GTTGTGGTCCTGAGTCACATTTAGTTTATAGATAGAATGTGAACTTTATTGGTGGATAAACTACTTATCCCTTGAAGCATTGTGAGTGATGTAATTAAAACACAAACATTAATATATAAAGCTACAGAATAAAAACAATACAAATAGCACAAATATTTAAAGGGATAGTTCACCCAAATATGAAAATTCTGTCATTAATTACTCACCCTCATGGCGTTCCAAACCCATAAGACCTTAATTGATCTTTGGAACACAAATTAAAATATTTTTGATGAAATCCGAGTGCTTTCTGACCCTGTATAGACAGCAACGCAACTACCAAGTTCAAGTCCCAGAAAGGTAGCAAGGACATTGTTAAAATAGTCCATGCGACATCAGTGGTTCAACTTTTATGAAGCTGCAAGAATACTTTTTGTGTGCAAAGAAAACTAAAATAACGACTTTATTCAACAATTTTTTCTCTTCCCTGTCAGTCTTTGTGCAACATGCGCAGAAATGACCATTTTAACAACAACAATGTCTAAAATAGGCCTGTTTCTAGGGATTGTCTTGCACCCCATCTTAAAGGGTCAGATGTATTTCTCTCCATCTGTGTAAAAATGAGAAGATCATTGAAGAAAAGATGTGTGTATGGATTGGGAGCACCCCATCCTGTCTGAATCTAGGACACAAGCTCCCTACAAAGGCTGTCCTCTGTCTGTTTTTACTCTGTATAGGCTATTCTCATACACCAAGGCCAAATAGCTCAGTAGGTAACCTATTATTCCCATAACCATTTTCCAGTAGTCATTATACAGTAGCTTTATTTTTTGAGTCGGGAAAGCTATACGTATACTTTATCACATAACAATGAGTTGGTCATTTCGATCTTTAGTTTATTCTTGTCCGCTGATACTTTTTACAGCCAAAACCTTGAGTGTCTGGTATTTGTGAGGTGGAGCACTGCAGGGTAATGGTTGGTGTTTACCACAAGTCAGAATGTTCATCCTCAAAACAAAGTGCTTTTTACTGGCCCACTCCTGCTGCTGTTGGGGTGAAGCGAAAATGCTATTTATTTTTAATCAGATCCTCCATTATTGATGCTCTCGCTCCTCTGGGTTCTGCCTGCTGTCCTTTCCATTCTAACCACATGTTCCCTTTTCCTCCACACAATGGGGTGCTGTTGGCCTGTTACACAGGCAACATCTCTCTTAACCACGGCCCGTGTTTTATGTTGTCTACTTTTAAGTGCTCACTGGATACTAAAGCAGCTTAAAAACACTCAGTAGTTGCTGTTGTTCGCCATATGCTAAGGGATGACTTGACCTCTAACATGTTTGATTATTAAGTAGGTGTAAATTCAGTAAAGGCTTTGCCACACGTTAAACTTGATGCTTAATTAGTACCACAGAGTCTCATTATTTTGACTCCCTCCTGTCTCTCCCAGGTGTACAACACTGCACTATGACCCCGACCTGCCATCCACCACCATAGTGATCACGTTTCACAATGAGGCACGATCTACCCTGCTGCGCACAGTTCGGAGGTAAGACTTAAATCCATTAGATCTATTCTCATATGCTGCGACTATGCATATTTGTTCCATTTCCTTTTTTGTGTCACAAAGAAAACACGTAGCTTTTAGCACCCACTGAGCTACATAAAACTGAACACTATTATTTTCTTTTGCCTCATTCACTTTCAGACAAAATGTGCAAAAATGGCACCTTTAGGGATATAACTGCTTGTCACTGGAGTTGTATTCTCAAAGGAATGGCTTGTATGTTACGTATCCCTAAAAGGTTCATAGTAGTACCTTAAGGGTACTTATTATTATTTTGAAGTACTAATATGCACCTTTTAGGGGTAGATAAGGTACAAATTAGTAACAAGCCGTTGTACCCCAAAGGTACACATTTTGCAAAAAACAAATTCTGACAGTGTTGGTGCAAATGTTTTTCCCCTTCAATATTAAAAAAATCCTCTTCACTTTCAGTCTTGACTTTTGACCTACTGTAGGGTGATGGAGCACTGAGCAAGTCTGGCTGTAGCTCCAGGTCAAGGCACATGTCAATATAGCTTAGAAAAGGCCACAAGAGACTTAGAGTACTTTAAGAGTATTTTAATCATCATTTTAATCACTAAGCAGTTATTTCAGATATGCATAAAAGTGAAGCCTATTTTTAGGTCCATGCACGCGTACAAAAACACACACATATACGTATAGTGTATATATAAGAAAATAAAGCCAATTTTTGTATCACTCTTTTTTATTGCATTAAGACATTATTTTCTATCATCTTCTAATTATCATCATGCAAAATAATAATAATAATACAGTATGTCTTTATTGCAAAATTTAATTTTAGTTTTAATTTGTATATTTAGGTTTGTCTTCAATTTTTGTTGAAAGCAATAAAAAAGCTAGTATTTCGATAATGAGAAACTAATGAGTTTATGATTTTTAATGAAAATAATGTCAGTCAACTCAAACTCAGCACACCTAAAAAACGATAGGTGCGTAAGAAAAATAGTCAACACCACTGTCAACTCAAAATTATAAAAAGACGCAGTCTCGCACTCTATCAGTTCTTGCTAAGTATCAAAAAATTATTGTAGCAAACAACGTTTTGTGAAAATAATGTCACAATGTAAAGTCATCTCAATGTGCTTACTGATAGGCTTTATTTTCTTAATGGTTCTAGAAATATGAGGGCTGGGTGTTGCCAAATACCCAATGATGCAATACACATTTCAATGTGTGTGTTACAATTCTGTTAGAGTTCACTCTTTTTAGATGACTTGCTGTTACATTAAAGGGCTCCTATTATGTCCCTTTTTACAAGATGTAATATAAGTCTCAAATGTCCCCAGAATGTGTCTGTGAAGTTTCATTTCAAAATACCCCACAGATCATTTATTATATCATTTTGAAAATGTTTATGTTGACTGGAAGCAGAAACACGCTGTTTTCATGCATGTCTCTTTAAATGCAAATGAGCTGCTGCTCCCCACCCCCTTTTCCAGAATAGAGCTGTGTCTTAACAGCTCATACCTCAGATACTCTGCCAAAAACATCTGTTTGGTTTTGATCATCATGTCTGTTACGCTGAAATCATGCGTTTTAAAGCCTTATCAGTTTAAACTTCTTATATACAGTTTTTTGAGCGCAGACTAAAAGACTTAAATATGTTCTAAAATTCTCTTTTATGTCTTATTGCACTTAAACTGTCGGATACACACAAATTTATGTTAAAAAGGCACATGAGTTATAAAAACAGTCAGTTAAGTCTGTGAAGGTAAACCGCTGGGAAAGAAATCGCAAAACAAAGTGGAGGGAACGTGCAGGCTGAGGGGCGGTAATATTATAATAAGATCCCCTTCCTACATCTCTAAGGAAGCGAAATCTGAGCAGCTCATTTTTTCACATGCTTGCAGAGAAAGGCTCACCAAAATAATGGTACTGGGTTGTGCTTTTTCACATTTTCTGGGTTGATAGATGCACTGGTGACCCGATTATAGCACTTAAACATGGAAGAAGTCAGATTTTTGTGATATGTCCTCTTTAATTGAGCTGTGAAAAAGAATAATTACAAATTAAGGACTAATTAACATCTGAAAAAAATATTGATTCAGGCACCTAAAGTGCAAAGCAATACTGATGCATTTTTTGTATTCTAACTATAATATGAAAACTAAAATATAACTTTTTTTAAATTTTGGGATTACTATGACCCAGGCGTATTTGTGTTAGATTAAGCCGAAAACTGTTTTTCTAGCTTTAACAGTATCCAGGTGGGGTTTGGCTCCTAAGGCTGCGGTGAGGGGATGTGGTGTGAGGTGTTTCGCCCTGGAGTGTGTGGAATCTGAACTACTCTCATCACACATTAGTCACGCCGGCTCCCTTACACTGCAGAAATGACTTCTGCCCTGCTTTAACCCTGAACCTTTGTTAAAGTTACCAGTTATTTAACAACAGCTCCGATAATAACATCAAAATATCCTGTTGACTGACTAGATATGCTCAGACACCTTGATGGCAAAGCGGTATTAAACCTTATCTTTCTATGACCTTTTCCCTATTTGGGGATTCTCTCTCTCATGCACATGAGCACACACAAACATCTCTTCACATGAACGCTCTCATAGACTAAGCATTTACACAGAGTGGGTTTGAAATGTAGGCCCCAGGCATTTCTTGATGGGTGTTGCTACTGACAGAGGTTATTACTACAGGGAAGTCCTAAGAGGTGGAAGAGAACTTTCTGGAGCATTTCTTGGTTTCCTTAGTCTCTGCTTGCGGCTACTTATCGGGCAAAAGAGAGCAAGTGAGAGAGATGTGAGAGGAGGTGTTGTGCGGAGAGGCTGTTTGTTTTTCTTAACCCCTCAGGTATAGGGAGGTCAGAACAGACCTTGGCGACGTCCACACAACACAGACACTATCTCCTCCTGTCTGAAGATGAGCAATTCCTACTGCAGACTAAAAAAAAAGCAGTTCAGGATATGGATGAGAAGGGACGTGAATTGATTTGCCAGAAGGGCCTTGAAGAAACTTTTAACATTCTTGTGTCAGTGTGATGGATAGCAAGCAGCTATGGTACATTATTTGCATCTGAAGGCAGCACAGAGTTTATGCTAAGTTATAAATTGTTGTTGAAGAATTATTTATTCAGAGTATTTAACTATTTATTGATGTCTTTATTATATAGCTGCTCTCACCATTGTATTAAAAACAATTAATTACATTTTATAAAATTAATAAATCATACATAACAGGAGACACTTTATATCTTTCAAGAGGGCAATAAATTACTAGGTTCATATTGTATTGTTGACTACTTGTGATTTTTGTGATGAATGGCCTTTTTGGGACTCATAAGGAAGTGTTTTACAAGGTATGTTGTTATATCAATAAACTCTTTTATCTTAAAATAAAGATTTAAATCCTCAAATACACATCAAGAAGTTTATTGTTTTTTTTTAAGAAGTCTCTTCTGCTCACCAAGCCTGCATTTATTTGATCCAAAGTACAGCAAAAACAGTACAATTTTAAAATATTTTTACTATTTAAAATAACTGTTTACTATTTGAATATATATTTAAAATGTAATTTATTGCATCATTACGCCACTCACACGATCCTTCACAAATCATTCTAATATTCTAACTTGCTGCTCAAAAAACTATTATTATTATTATGTTGAAAACAGCTGAGTAGAATTTTTTCAGGGTTTTTTGATGAATAGAAAGTTAATCTGAAATTTAAATCTTTTGTAACTTATTATAAATGTCTTCATCATCACTTTTGATCAATTTAAAGCATCCTTGCTAAATAAAAGTATTAATTTCTGTAATTTTTGTTCATTAAAGAATTCTGAAAAAAAATGTACTCAACTGTTTTAAATATTGATAAAATAATAAATAATAATAAAAAAATTATTGAATAGCAGATCAGCATATTAAAATGATTTCTGAAGGATCATGTGACACTGAAGACTGGAGTAATGATGCTGAAAATGTAGCTTTGATCTCATGAATAAATTACATTTTAAAATATATTAAAATAGAAAGCAGTTATTTTAAATAGTAAAAATGTTTCAGAATTTTACTGTTTGTGCTGTACTTTGGATCAAATAAATGCAGGCTTAGTGAGCAGAAGATGGTTCTTTAAAAAAAAAACATTAAAAAAAACTTTTGACTGGTAGTTTAACTGTTAATTATAAACCTGTCATTGTATATATTATTAGCTCTTTGATGCCTTTTTTCTAAGTAGCTTTAGATAAAAACATCTGCATATTCCATACATGTAATGTAACTGCTTATAATAAGTAGATAATAAGTTGCAATAACATTTTTTTTTTTTTTTATCAAGTAACTATGCAGAAACAGTTTTTTACCAAATACAGCACAATTCAGAGCTACATTGTCCAATTTTCTGACCTTGTTTTGTGGTTCGGGTGGGCTTCAAAGCATCAGATGGGCATCAAAGCCAGTGCTACCCTGCTCTTACAAAGCCACCTACAAAACTGAAAATCAATAGACTGACATTCACTCCCACAGTCAGTACAGCAGTGATAGGAAACAGCAGCTGAAATTGGTGTTAAAACTGCTTTGATTTTTAATTAGTCTTTGAGCAGGTGTAAAACGATAAGAGGGACAGTATCCCAAATGAATACTTAAATCAAAACAAATCACTGTGCAAAGCAACTGTCACTTCAAAGTAAAAACATCTTAATGAAAAGCATATATAGAATGTTTTGATTGTTATAAAGTTACTTGTTTGAGAGAAGATAGCATTTTCCATAGTCAATATATTTTTGTTTGAGAAAAGGAAGGTATTTTGTGGGATGATTGACTGAAATATGGGATGTAGAGATGCTTAATAAATCTGAATTGTGCATGTGTGTATGTGAGTGTTTGTATGTGTGCGCATGTGCTGTACAAGGGAGAGCTGTGATGAATGTGTCTCACTGACTCAGACATGTGGAAACATACCTGTGAGCATGAGTGCAGTGCAATCAGTCACCTAGCGTGAGGACAAAGAAAAGAGGTTTAGAGGAGGTCCGTGCTCTTCAAGTCCACAGCACTCAAGTCCACAGTGTCTCCCTCCATACCTGGCTAACAGCATAACTGCTTATTTATCTCTGGGCTTTTTGTAAGCAAAAGAGCTAAGACTGGCCCAAAACAGCTGCACATTTTTTTTGGTACTGTTTTGTAATATTATGCATGATATTCTTTATATATAACAAATATAACAAATTAATTATTGAAAATTCAGTTTTATTCAATTTTGATAGCTAGTTAGACTGTCTCTCCAGAAACAGATCTGATGTGATACGTTAAATTGAATGCGAATGGTGACCCATAAAGAATTCAACTGCAAATTATGGTGCATGTTCTAAAATTAAATTTAAGTAGCTCAACTAATCTTTTTCCTTGCAAATAGTTATTTGAGACTTTTTGGAATGACAACTTTCTGTATGTGAATAAACTAGCCATTATGATTACAGTGTCTGTATTTGTAAATAAAATGTGTTTGAATATATATGTTTTAATATTTTGAATTTTTAATATTGTTTTAATTATAGTTTTTGTTTAAAGTTTTAGTAATTTTGTTATTTGTGTTTTTTAATGTGAATTTACACTGTCGTTCAAAGGTTTGGGATCATTAAGGCTGCATTTACTTGATCAAGAATACAGAAAAAACAATAATATTGTAAAATATTATTACAGTTTAAAGTAATGGCTTTCTATTTTCATATATTTTAAAATGTCATTTATTCCTGTGATGCAAAGCTAAATTTTTATCAGCCATTCCTTCAGTCTTCAGTGTCACATGATCCTTTAGAAATCATTCTAGTATGCAGATTTATTACTTTTATTGTTGCTTTTTATGGAACCTGTGATTCTTTTTTTTAGGATTCTTTGATAAATAAAAGTTGAATTTTTAGCATTTATTCAAAATAGAAATCTTTCATAACTTTTGATATCCTTTTTTTTTATCAATTTAACACATCCTTGGTGAATAAAACTATTCATTTCTTTCAAAAAAAGAAAGAATGAAAATTTACTGACTGTTAAACTTACTGTTAAATATTGCTTTAACATGTTGTTTAAATTAATGCTGTTCTTTTTGACTTTTTATTTATTAAAGAAACCTAAAAAAAAAAATGACAGGTTCCAACAAAATATTAAGCAGCACACCTGTTTTCAACATTGATAATAAATCAGCATATTACAATGGATCATGTGACACTGAAGACTGAAGTAATGACGCTGAAAATTCAGCATTGCATCACAAAAATAAATTAAATCTTAAAATATATTCATATAGTAAACAGTTATTTATATTGAAATAATATTTCACAATATTAGTGTTTTTTTCTGGATTTTTGATCATATAAATGCAGCCAGGATGAGCATAAGAAACTTCTTAAAAAAAAAAAAACATTAATAATTAATATATAATTTATTTATTTTTTATGTTTAAGCTTTTGATCTAATGTTTTATTTTATTTCTACTTTATTTCAGTTACAGAAAACAATTTGTTAGTTTTAGGTAACAATAAACACTGATACTGTATAGACCTCAAGAAAGGTTCCTTTTATAGCCTACAGCCTAAAAACATTCATTACAGTTTTTTGCTGTATATCAATTCCAACTGATTTAATTCTGTTTCTTTTCAGTGTGTTGAATCGGACTCCTGTGCATCTGATTCATGAGATCATACTGGTAGACGATTTCAGCGAAGATCGTAAGTACTGTGCATTATAGCATATTTAAATGTATAGTCTAATGTCATAAATACACTCTTATTTAACATATTTGATTAATATCTAAAATAAATAATTGTTGTCCTTTCAGCAAATGACTGCCTTCTTCTCACCAAGTTGCCCAAAGTAAAGTGTCTTCGCAATAAACGCAGAGAAGGTAAGCCAGTGATAACGTCTCTGTCACTCTCTCCCTCTCCCTATGAATTAAATATTTCGTTTTGCACTGGCAACATGCCTGTTTGTAATACCATCCAGACTCTAAAAGCAGCTGTTTGCTTTTCGCCCGTGTGCTGGTGAGTGTTTTAACAGCAGGTGGTACGTTACTGGGAGGGTGATGGTGAACAGACTGTGAGGAAGATTACTGCACATTGACTGAAGCTCTGGCCAGTGTTTCACACTCTCTTACATACGTACCAGTTGCACAGGTGGAAAACAGAGCAGATACGGTTCCTCCGCCACGCACTCGTACTGTCATCCGTATCTTTCCATTCGGATGAACAGATATATTGAATCTAGTGGGTGACGGAGCATGGATTAGTTTGCAAACAGCTCGCACAGACATAGATTTACTCTCTTGATAGAATAAATAAACGTTTAAAAATCCATTTGTAAGCATAGCATTTCGGTGTGCATCTAACTGAAAACATTGGTCTTAAACTGCTATAGCAAATATTGATTTTGCCACTGCTGTACAGCCTATGGCAGATTTTATGCCGGGCGTTGTTCAAAATGGCTTTCTGAGCCCTAAGAGATCGACTTTGGTTAAAATGCCCACTTAATATTTAATGAAATCCCATTAGCATGGTTTAACAACCTTATGGATGTTAAAAAGGTTAAGTCATCTTTATGGCTGGTTACCTTTTTGGTAAATTAAGCAGGTCAAGCTTTACATAAATTTCCATGTCCAATTTGGATTTAAATTTCTCATGTAGTTTATTAGCACTATGCTTTTAATGTCACTGGGCCGAAATGCATTCAGACGTTAATAACTAGATTTTCATACTTTCTGAAGGTAATATGAATAGGGCTTCCTTGTGCGAAACTCACGGTCGTAATGCAACAATACAACTATTTATTAATATTTTGAGTATGTTGAGCTTTTTCATTATTTTTATATTTTCAGATTTAATTTTAATTTTAATTTAAGCTTTAGTAATTTATGTATTTTGTCACTGTTTCTATATAGCTTTAATTTTATTAGTTCAGATTTATGTTTTTTTTTTAATCATTTTTATATTTAAAGGGGTAGTTCATCCAAAAATAAAATTCTGTCATTAAAGGAGAAGTCCATTCAATGAAAGGAGAAGTCCAATTATGTCAGAAATGTTGTTCCAAACCCGTAAGACATTTGTTTATCTTCAAAACACAAATTGCTGTCTATGGAGGGTCAGAGAGCTCTTGTATTTTAACAAAAATATCTTAATTTGTGTTCTGAAAATGAAATTTTTAAGATTTTTAAGTACAATTTTTTTTCTTCTAATATATATTTTTTTACTATTTTATTTTATTTTAATTACTATGAACAATTTTGTATAGTTTTAGATAAAAACACTGGATTTGAGGGTTAGCTAGGTGGTCAAAAGTCCACTATGAAAGTCTCTTATACTCTGCTCACTAGATAATGTTTGATTCCCTCCTTCATTTTAAGACTGTTGGATTTATTTGCTAATGTCATCATCTTCCAGGCAAAGTCCAATCACTTAGAAAAGTAATAGCACAGCTCTTCTAAATAAGCTGAGCAAATAAGCTAATCAGTCACGTCCCTAGCTATATACGCATAAAAGTTTAATACCAGGGCTTAGGGTTTGTTCCCTAAACCAAAGTATGAGCATGCACCACTAATAATGATAATATTAATAAGAACAATAATGTAATATTCAGTCATCACTGCAAAGTTCTTATTAGTAATGATCATCTATTCGCTGCTCCCTCCCTGTTTATTCCAGCGCTCCGAGGTTCCATTACACACTGTCACACATTGTCGCTTAGACAGCATTGATTAATGCATAAAACCCCTGTGCAGCCAACTCTGTACAAGAGAAAATTGTTAAAAGGTTTAAGGCATTTAAACCCTATTGTCGTCCCGGAGCTACAAACAGGGTGTGCGGTTCTGCTATGTTAACTCTATTAGCTGTAGGTGAATGTAATCTCTGCCATTCACTCACTCTCTCTCTCACTCTCTCTTTCATTGTCTGTCTTTCTCACTCTCTCTTTCCTTCTCCATCTGCCCAGCGCATACACAGAGGGGACCACACTGGCCCAATATGCACGCACACACAAACACAGCCTGCTCTCAACAACTCTGTAGAGGGTGCGCTCACCCATCTGGAAAATACAGCCTTATTGAGGATGAAATGGGATTTTTAATTGGCTAAAGTTGCCGTGCAGCGTGAAACTTTGCACGAGTCTTGCACGTTTACAATTATTATGCATCCTCAGTCAGGCTCTACCGACTTAACAGCCTCGCATTCACGGAAAAGCTTCTTGCTCTGATTCGATAATAACCATAAGGCTTTAATTGTCCCTTCAACTAATCAGATTTAAATGGCTCTTCTCATATCTTTTTCTGTGAATGAGATTGTTGAGATGAGAGAATTTGTCAGTTTAACAGGCTGCTCAACAGATGTAATGTGCAGCTCTGTTGGACAGTGAATTCTCCAGTGTCCCTGATCTATCTGTGTGTATCGTAGGACTGATCCGGTCCAGGGTTCGAGGGGCGGACGCTGCAGGAGCCGGGATCCTGACCTTTTTGGACAGTCACTGTGAGGTCAATAAAGATTGGCTGCCTCCACTGCTGCAGAGGGTCAAAGAGGTACAGTTTTACACTTACTCACATTGGGTTAGTAGTAGGGATGTAACAGTATTATCAATATCGTGATATCGCGATAGCAAAACCTCAATATTATCGTGGTCACATGACGATATGAATTGATAGGTCTTCTGGGCAAAAAGTCCAGTTTTCAAAATATATTTAAATGTCGTATTCTAACATAAAAGGTCTTTAAAGATGTATTTTGGGTCATGCTTTGACACATTGTCTGTCAAACGAACTAAAAACCCAAAAGCACAATATGGCTTTTGTATGGCTGGTTTCGCTGCGTGTTTCAAAGCGAAGCACAGAATTCGTTCAGGTGATC
>JAHKKF010518633.1:0-16340 GCA_019740295.1 Labeo calbasu
GAGGGGTGCCCTTTTTCACTTCTTTTGTCCTGAGAGAGGGCTGCAAAAGGTGAAGATCTGTTGACAGGAAATGAAAACAGAGGGGAAATCACGAAAAGGAGTGAAACGTACAGTATTTTGAGGAGGAAGTGCAGCTATGTACCAACACTACAACACTTCTTCTCTCCTCCTCAATATCCTGTTGGACAGGAAGTTCTCTTCGTAAGGGGCCAGAACTGCTAGTGGGTCATATTCGAATCAGCCAGAAAGAAAAAAAAAAAAGAGTCTCCCTGTAGCCATACGCACTGATGCATCAAGGGTTGCAACCTTTTATATTTTATTTTTGTACCAATGTTTTTCAAGGTATTTTTGATTGATTGTGGTCGGAAAAGGAAGCCCCGCACGCCATGAATGTATCGCTTTTTATCCTCTAGGGCTAGTCTTAGTGCCTTTTTCACACCATCTCATTTGTGCTCTTAGGAATTACAGCAGTGTTATCTTTCACTCCGACTCTAGTCGATCCTTCTGTATATGTGGGATACCTGGATATCATCCCGGGGAGATTTCGATTTGTATGCCAATATGTATCAATCCTCATTTATGTGTTCGCCAAACGGGCCTTAGAACTTATATGTCGTGCATTGCTAGTGCAGCTTGTGAAAGTATTTGGAAATCTGTGTTGATCTCTGTGTTTTCTGTCATCATATCTGGTTTATTTGTTAAACTAAGCGGGAGAGACAAAAGAAAAGGACGAGACGCGCTGTTTTCCTCTCATGTGGCCCCTGAAACAGCAGTCTGTAGATTCACTGTGCTTCTGACTCCGACTCTCTCTCAGAGCGACTAGATCTCGACTTCACTGACTTCACCTCTGTGTCCATTGTTATGCTAATAGCTTTAAGAGGCTCCGTGGCCTGAGCCACAGACCACATGCCCTTAACTTCACCCTGCGAGAGTCTGGGAGTGTCATTTGCATGGCTTTTAAATCTCCAGCTGATTCATCTGAATCTTAGCGAACAAAAACGTTTATAACTTCCTACCGATTTGGGATGTTTGTGCGGTTTTCAGCGAGAGAATGATTGAGTGTCTTGTGAACTTTTAACTCCCAGTTCTTGGTGTGTGAACTTTAACCTTTGACCGGATACTGCTTTAGGTCAGCCTGTCATAAAGGAGTGGGGCAAGAGCAAAAGGGGTGGAGTTCAGTGAACTTGAGTGGCAGCTCTGAAAAGAGCACACCCGGTTGCGGATTTTTTTTTTTTTTTTTTTAATATTATTTGAGGGGTTAATTTTTTTTTTTTTTTTTTTTTATTTATATACCTCTGCACTTTTGGCTTCGTTGACTCAAGTACTTAATTGTCTAAATTGTATTTTTAATAATTTTATACNTTGAGTGGCAGCTCTGAAAAGAGCACACCCGGTTGCGGATTTTTTTTTTTTTTTTTTTAATATTATTTGAGGGGTTAATTTTTTTTTTTTTTTTTTTTATTTATATACCTCTGCACTTTTGGCTTCGTTGACTCAAGTACTTAATTGTCTAAATTGTATTTTTAATAATTTTATACAATATTTACATGCAATATGATATTAATTTGTCAATTTTTGTGTCAAGAATTGCCAGTTTTTAAGTAATTCTAGTTTTTTTTTTCTCTCTCTCTGTATCAGCACATTATGTTGTCATAGACTGTAAACATGACCATCAGAACTTGAAACTGTTACTTCAGGCCAATTTATGAGTTCATGGCAGGATGTGTTTGTATATCAGAGTGCATTTTTAGCATCTGTTTTGTTGTAGCCTCATTATTATCCACTACAGGACTGCAGATTTGCGAAACGAACAAGTATTTGTTAATGTATTTGATTTAAACTGTGCTGAAAAGCTGGTTTGCTTGTCTTCGAGTGGTTTTGGGCACTAAGACCAGTTGGTTTTAAGTGGAGAACCTCTGTTTTGTATATGGGATGCAGCAAAGTAACACTAATGGAGTGGCAAATATTTCAGTCATATTACATAGATAAACATGTATAGTAGACAGTGGGAGTCGTATCTACAGGAGCCTGAGGAAACATTAATCGACGGTTAATACTGCATCATTTTTCACATACTTCGCTTGCAGGTTCAGAGAGCTGTCTTTTGTCAGTCAGTGGTGGTTTTATTTGTGTTTGTGAGCGCGGAAGAACTCGCTGTATTTATCCGTGGGGTTTGGGGAGGTCTGGGTTTTTACATATGTTCTGATAACGTGGTAGAAAACCTTCCGTGATCTGAACAGAAGAGTAACCTTTAGTATGACGTGTTAAACTTGGCATGCAATGCCACCATGTGGTCATTCGATGCAAGTTGTAATAAGGGCAAAAGATGTTACTTTTTATGTTTTTATTGCAAAATCATATTATGAATAAAGTCATTTGAGTACTGTTCGTCATGTCTTTCATTACTAGTTTCATTGCTAGGAGCCGTCTTAACAGCTTTTCCATCTTTATTGAGCGTTTCCAAGTTTATTTAGCGTTTTATTTGATGAAAGTAAAACGATAAGATTGTGACATTATTACAATTTAAAATAAACGTATTTTAATGTTCTATTTCCCCCCCCCAAGTAATTTATGCCTATGACGACAAAGCTGAATTTTCAGCAGCCATTACTTCAGTCTTCAGCGTCACATGATTTTTTTTTTTCAGGATTTTTAGTGAGTTAAAAAGCAATTATTTGAAAAATAAATCTATATGTACCCTCGCCATTTCTATTAACGTTCATTTGTTAACAAATGTTTGAACTCATTTTTATGAAACCCTGATTTACATTGTTGTGCCAAATGATAAGCAAGGTTATGTCACAGGATTAGTTCACTTCCAGAATTCATGTCTTTCTTTCTTTAGTCGAAAAGACAATACGTTTTTGAGGAAAAAAATCCAGGATTTTTCTCCATATAGTAGACAAATTGCGGTTTCAGCGCAGCTTCAAAGGGCTCTACACAATCTAAGGGGTAAAGGGTCTTATCTAGCGAAACGAACGGTCATTTTCTTAAAAAATAAAAATACACATACTTTTTAACCACAAATGCTGGTATTGCATTAGCACTGGGTTGCGCATGCGCGTCTTTACACATCACATTGTAAAAGTCACTTGCGGTTAGTTCTTCATCTGTGTAACGTTACTTCGGTTAAAAAAGTTAGGGTAGAGCGAAAAGCTCCATCTTTTTTTTCCTCCAGTTTCAAAATCGTTCGACGTCACTGTTTCACCGTTTTTGTAAAGGCCATTTGACTTTCTTTGCACTTTGGGTCGGTAACGTTACTTCCGCCTACGTCACGCGTGCGTGATTAGTAATGCGTGAGGTCGAGGTAGCATAAGAGGAGCGTTTGTGGTTAAAAAGTATATAAATTTGTATCTTTCTTAGAAAACTACAGATGTTTTACCTAGATAAGGCACTTATTCCTTGGCTGAGATCGTGTAGAGCTTTTTGAAGTTGCACTGAAACTGCAATTTGGACCTTCAACTTGCTCGCACTGAAGTCCACTATATGGAGAAGAATCCTGGAATGTTTTCCTCAAAAACCTTCATTTCTTCTCGACTGAAGAAAGACAGACATGAACCTCTTGGGTGACATGGGGGTGAGTAAATTATCAGGAAATTTTCATTCTGGAAGTGAACTAATCCTTTAACAGGGTTAAAATCACCCTGAGTTAACAATTCCTATTACAAGCCCATCATCTGATAAAACATGCATGGAATCATCTCAGAGAGTATTTACTAGCTGTATTTCATTGAAATGGCATTGATTCTGGTGACCAGTTAATATTCATTTCAAGTCAAAGGACAAGAACTTTCAAGTCTTGATCATGGTTATATCACATTTATTGTCCAGTAAAGGGATAATTCACACATACATACAAGTAGAAACCTGGAGTTCTACTCTCCCAAAATCAACTATGTTCAGTAATCCAGTTTCAACAATGACATGCACGGTTCAAAAACCCTTAAGGTCACACTATGCACAACAAATTGTCACCCTTTTCAGGAGTGTTCAGAGTCGGGTAAAATCAGGCAAATCTTTCACAGTCTGAGACTTCACATCATGTTCATGTTTGCACATTTCCAAATGGACTACCCTTCATGCTTGTCACGATCTAGGTCAGACTTACATTAAACCGTCACAGTATTTTTGTCTTTGTCTTTTTGAAAAAGAATAAAAAGTAATTTAGTTGAAACCATAATAGAAATCCCAGATAGAAGAAAGGAAATCACTTACAAGCTCTACCTTCATTCTCACCAGTTCTGATTGAGCAAACAACTTGTCTCATGCACAGATTACTAAAAGTTTTCCTATGTACAAAAAGGCCTCGCTGTGGTCATGCTATGCAGTCAAAGAGTATACACACTTTGGAGTATCAGGTCCAGTATTTGAGGAAAGCTGTATTTATCTATTTACAGAGGCAAAATCAAATCTTTGGACTTGCATTAAGTGATTTGCAGTTAAGTTTGTTTGTATATTCAAGCACTTGACTGATTAAATAGCACTTCCTACTTCACAAACCTTCCAAAGTTTGATCTTTCAACCTCTTTGATCAACCCATATGCTTTTTCTAAATTGCATTGTAATGATTTTACTATGCAGCATACAATATAAATAAAATCTGTTAACTTTTTGGTCGAAATGTCCTTATTGCACATGCAAAGCAACAAAATAATGCAGCATAGCTTGGCGAATCAAATTCTGACCTCTGAACAGATCTATTACTCACACCAGCTCCTTCATATCCCTTTTTTCATTAATTAGATAAATACTAACTGCTTCTCTCAGTCCAGATTAGATGTTTTTTCATAAGCTCATGCTGACACTAGACTGCACAACATCCAACCTCTTGCTACTTTGAGGATTGTCAAGTGATGCAGCAAAGCATCAGATAAGACCACAGAAGAAGAGCAAATGTATGCAATATGTATTTACACTATATAACAAGTTCATTTTACAAAGAATTCAAAGCAACTGCATAAGCGAAACAAACGTTCAAACAAATATGATGCATTTGGTTACAAAAACAAGCAAACAGAAACATTTATGGCTTGTATGGAACGGGTTTCTTGCTAAATGATCTTCACAGAATGAGGTCTTGAGGATGTTACTCTGCAAACATCAAGTTTTCTTTAAACAATCAGTGTTTTTGGTGGCAGTAGTTCGCAGCAGTGCTGTTGAAAAACAAGCACAACTGCCAAATGCTGTTTTTGAAGAATTCAGTCATGCCTAACGCATACATTTGCTTGTTAGATATTAAGATTTCTCAAACTTTGTTGATAAATTTAACCATAAATTAATTGGTATCTTTAAACACAGACATTCAAATCACCTGCACTTACATATAAATCGAGAACATGGCTCAAAAGACACTTCATTATAATTAGGCAAGAAAATAAATAGTAAATCACCACAAAAATAAAATAAAAAAAATGGCTTTTTGTTTCATGAACACGTTTTCCTTCTTGCTATAACACAGAAAAATGTAAACAGTATGAAATAAACAACAAGTACAAAACCCTGAACAAATATTAACGCAAAACCAAGCAAAACACTAGGTCTGAGTGGTGCTCCTATGCAAGTGTGTGTGTGTTTTTAGACCATGTCAGTCTCTTTGTCTCCGATCACTGAAGTGGGTGACAAGGCCTTTTGTTGGACACCTATTTAGGAGGCAGAGGGTTGTCTGGGGTGGATGGGGTCAAGACTTCTTTGTAAAAGTTCTCAATTTGGTCTTTGTACATCTTCATGACCACTGGCCTCTTGAGCTTCATTGTGGGCCCTGCGAGAAAGAATTTAAAACAGCTAAACAAACAGCCTATATTGACTTTAATCGACACAATTACTCACAAATAACGCACAGAAAGTTAATTAATAGCAGACTTACCCAGCTCTCCGCCAAGGATAGAGAAATCCTTCTCCAAGACGGTCCATTTCTGGATGCGCTGGGCGTTAGAGGTGGCTTTCTCATTGACACGGCTGATGCCTTCTTGAATAGTCTTGTATACGAGTCGGTCACGGCCACCGGCGATCTCGCTGACTCGTGTGGCGTTGCTGCCGAGTTTATGACACAATTCCACCGCCTCAGGAGTCAGTTCATCTTCGGGAGCACCCGTTTCATTGTTAACCTGACACTGAAAGCAGAAAAGAAGAGTCATAAGCGATTTCTAACGGCAAGTTACAATTTAAGTCAAAAGTTTACATACACCTTGCAGGATCTGCAAAATGTTAATTATTTGACCAAAATAAGAGGGATCATACAAAATGCATGTTATTTTTTATTTAGTACTGACCTGAATAAGATACTTCACATAAAAGACGTTTACAAAATAATAGCTGAATTTATAAAAAATTACCCCGTTCTAAAGTTTACATACACTTGATACTTAATACTGTGTTGTTACTTGAATGGTCCACAGCTGTTTTTTTTGTTTGTTTGTTAGTTCATGAGTCCCTTGTTTGTCCCAAACAGTTAAACTGCCCACTGCTCTTTAGAAAAATCCTTCAGGCCCCACAAATTATTTGGTTTTTCAGCGTTTTTGTGTATTTGAACCCTTTCCAACAATGACTGTATGATTTTGAGATCCATCTTTTCACACTGAGGACAACTGAGGGACTCATATGCAACTAGTACAGAAAGTTCAAATGCTCACTGATACTTCAGAAGGAAACATGATGCATTAAGAGCCAGGGGTGTAAACTTTTGAACAAAATGAAGATTTGTACATTTTTCTTATTTTGCCTAAATATCATATTATCATAATACTTACATGATAAGCTAAATTTACCCTGATCTTCAAATTCAAAAAGTTTTCACCCCCCACCTCTTAATGCATTGTGTTTCCTTCTGGAGCATCAGTGAGCGTTTTAACCATTATGTAATAGTTGCATACGAGTCCCTCAGTTGTCCTCAATGTGAAAAGATAGATCTCAAAATCACAGGACAAAAAAGGGACCCATTAACAGCCATCACAAACAAACAAACAAAAAACACAGCTGTAGATCATTTATGCAACAACACAGTATTAAGAATCAAGTGTATGTAAACTTTTGAACAGGGTCATTTTAATAAATTCAACTATTATTTTCTCTTGTGGACTATATGTAAATGTCTTATGTGAAATATCTTATTCAGGTCAGTACTAAAGAAAAATAGCATGCATTTTGTATGAATCCTCTTATTTTGGTAAAAGAAGTAACATATTGCCAATTCTTCAAGGTATGTAAACTCTTGACTTCAACTCTGTATTAGATTAAACAAGTCTTTTGTTAAAACGTTTCTCCGTCAATATTTAGATAAATCTCAGTTTAAGGCTAAATTGTGCAAAACACTTTCGACATAATGCTAAGGTGGTGTTGTTGGTTGCCAGGGTGCAAATATGTGGTCTTCCGATGGCTTTTAATCATGTCGGTTGCAAAGGTGTTCTGAATGTTTACTAACGTTATGCAGTTGCTAGGATTTCTCTAATTTGGTCTCTAAAACTGACCCTGTTCCCTCATTTCCCCATTTTTTTTTTAATTGTCCACCGGGTAAAAACTGTCTTAGAAAAGTTATATCACACATGTACTCAAAAAACTGCATGATTTTGAATCATTATTCATATCAGTAACGCAATGGTGTGGGACAAGTTACTACTCATTGTTTAAATATGAGCACCAATAAGTTTACATTAAATATAATGTACATATTATATTACTGGTGTTAAGCTGCCTTAGGAAACACCACTAATTAGTTACATTTTTCAACTTCTAAATGGAAAATGTGGTTTTAGTACTGCTGGTCGCCACCAGGGGGCGCAGTGATCCAGAGAAAAAGCGTGCAATATGTAGTTACACACACTGTCCACTGGTTGGCAGCTGTTTTTTAAGGTTATAAACGCTGATTGATAACAGTAACACTTGATCATACTGATATGATCTCATTAGAGTGTAGTAACACTGTATTCATGCATTTTTAAAATGAGCATTATCTCTTTGTAACCTTACATAACCCAACTCTGTGCAAGAGCCCTTGGATGAGATGTAATGATTAGATTTACAGCATTCAGGTTCAGGAGAGCATGACATTGACATTAGATTACACAAGAATGCCATTAAAAATGAATTAGTAATATTAAATAATCAAAGTTACAAACTTCTCCTTTAGTCCTGAACTGTTTAATAATGTTTCCTAAGATTTTGGTGACACAAAGTCACAGCACAAAGCCATAGAAATATCAAAAAATCTGACAAAATGTCACTCGTCAATCATGGCTGGTTAAGAAAAATGCTCAGATTTATAGATAGGAGCTTTCATCGCTTTGCTTTATCACATTGTACCTGGTTAGGTTAATAGTGAGGTTATCTGCCTTGTAATGTTACCTTAATGGTGAGCAGCATGGAGAGGAACTTTCTCTTGTCTCCGATAAGCATTGCATTGCTGATGAGCGGAACGGCCTCTTTAACTGCATCCTCAATTGGCACCGGGGGAATATTTTCACCTCCGGCTGTGATGATGAGCTCTAGGATACAAACATGAACTTCATTACATGCACTAGACTACATCCCATTGAAATCTGTGGGCACTTTATAATTAAAAACCCTATGAAACGCAACTGCTCAGTGGTTTCAGTTCTGGTTAGTTCCTGTTTTCAATCGACTGTCATTACCTTTAATGCGTCCGGTGATGAACAGGAAGTCGTCCTGGTCGTGTTTGCCGAGGTCACCAGAGTGCAGCCAGCCATCTGCGTCCAGAGCTTCTTCGGTTTTATCGGGCATGTTCAAATAGCCCATGAACACATGACGACCCCAGAAACAAATCTCTCCATTGCCATCAGAGTCAGGGTTGAAGATCTTCGTCTTACAGCCTGGAATTACCTTTCCACAGCTGAGAAAGAGATGCAAGTGAGAATTTAACTAAACTTTAAAGCTGGAATGACTAAACTAGCTTTGAAGAAATTAAGGTTTCAGTACCTGGTGAGTCTGAAGGCATCGGGCACTGTGATGGTGTGTGGTCCAGAGCTCTCGCTCATGCCATAGAGCTCAAACAGAGGAATGTCCAGACTGAGGAAAAACTCTAGTGTGTCTTTGGTTATGGGAGCTGCTCCGGTGTAGCACCTCGTACAGCGATCCAGTCCCAGCGCTTTACGAACCTTCCGGAACACCAGACGCTTCGCCAGGCGGTAGTTAAATGGCTTTCTGGATAGGTTGCCATTACTGAGGAGACAAGACCATTCCTCTCCATTAATACATAGCTTAGAATTTATACTAATATTATATCATGTTAACTACTTAAAGATGCCACTAAAAGATGTATTAATATTTCCAGCTAAACTGGTAAAAGAGGCCATTCTATTTTTTTTTTTCAGTTTAAGTTGACTTACTTAGGGGTCCAAAAACAGCGACCACTTCTATTTTGCATTTTTAAGTATTTTATTCATTATTATAAGAAAATCTGACCTCACAGATATTCTTAATATAAATAATTATTTTATTGTAATATTTGATCAATATTTATTAAGAAGTATTAATTGTTCTAGAATGTTTTTTAAAATAAAATCTAAATTAAATTAATCTTTTATAGCATTTATTTTTTTCAGGTTCAGCTGACTTATTTAGGGCCCAAAAACTGTGACCACTTCTATTTTGCATTTTTCTAATTTAATACTAATTTCAATTCAAAATCAATATTAGCATTAATTTGATAAAAAAAAAAAAAAAAAAAAAAAAAAAAAAGATATTTATTTTATTTATTAGTACTTTATTATTTAGGTAGAAAATCTGACATCACAAATATACTTAATATAAATTAACTATTCAAATTTTTATTTGAATATTTTAATCAATATTTATTAAGAAGTAATGTTCTAGAATGTTTTTAAAATTAAAATCTAAATTAAATTCTAAATTAGATTCTAAAAATCTTTTGTAGTCGACTGTCTTGGGATTTCAAAAACACTGACCACTTCTATTTTCTATTTTTCTAATTTAATATAATTTTCAATTGAAATCAGTATTGGCAGAATAACAGTTTTAATTGAAAAGTTAAAAACATATTTAATTTATTAGTATTTTATTAAGGAGGAAATCTGACATAATATATTCTTAATATAAATAAATATTTTATTTTAATATTTTATCATTTAGAAGTATTAATATTTCTAGAATGTTTTTGAAATTAAAATCAAAATGAAATTAAATTTATTAGCTTTTTTTTTTTTTTTTTTCATTTCTAAAACCAGGTTTAAAATAGATTTTGAATCCCAGATTTTTCAATAAAAAAGCCATGTTTTACTTTTTTAGCTGATTTCTTCTATGTTACATTTTTCTAAATTAACACAGATTATTTCTAATTAAATTATATTAGTAGAATACAAGTTTGGGTAAAAAGTTGATTCGATTTTTTTTTTTTTTTTTTTTCAAATTTTATTATAAGGACATTGCATACAAAAATTCTTAATACAACTAAATATTTTATTTTAAAAATTAATTTATTCTCATTCCTAAAAATAGATTCCTCACAATAGATTTTGAATTTCAGGTTCAAGGTCTCAGACTTCAGTATGCAAATGTATATGTAAATTACAGATAGTTACAAATGGGTGTCACTTGTTAAAGGCTGACAATCATGTTTGTGTCTAAATGTTTCTACTTTATTTTTGTGTGTGTGTGTGTGTTTACATACAGCTCCATTTTGTTGAGGTTGGTCTGCAGGCCCACGTCTTTGGCCCAGGATGCCACTTTCCGACGGACGGTGGACGATTTGGCTCCGATCGACTTCATCTTTTCCTGCATCTTCTCCCACACCCGCGGGACACCCAAGAATGCGGTAGGGCGTATCTCACGTAGAGTGTTAGCCAAAGAACCCTGGAACGTACAGTGACGCCTATTAATACGCATCTAAACAGTCTCAGCATGGTTTGCCAAAGGCTTCATGTTCACGTGTGCATGCCAACATCAGCTGAAACACCCAAGATCATGTCAGGTGACAAGAGCAGGTATGTCATGTCAGTTTCCGTCATCCTAAATCAATGACTCTGTTATAAAACATTGAAACCCAGTGGGTGAGCCACTACAGATATCACATGCTCAGAGATCACAGGGTTCAAATCATACACCCGTTTTAATAAAACATCAGCAGATCTACATACAGAAAGGAATGAAAAAAAAAAACACTTTTGAACATGACAACAGCCTTTCTGTGTGAGAGAGCTGCATGACTAAGACGTGCGTTTCATCAAAAGACTCAGTGAAAAATCTCTTTAAAAGGATTATACAGTTGGTTTAAACTAACAAGATTTTCCATGGAAGGATCTTCTCTTACGTACACAAAACAGATGGATACACGTTCACTAACTTTCAAAGAATTGTGTGCACTTACGCTCACCAAAACAGCATTTATTTGATCAAAAACAGTAATGTTGTGAATTATTACAATTTAAAATAATGCTGTGCTGCTTACTATTTTTCAAGAAATTGTTACTAATTTTTTATGACATTATAAATGTCTTTACTGTCACTTTTGAGCAATTTAATGCATCCTCGCTAAATAAAAACGTAATAAACACAGGAAGCATTTTAGCACTAGTGTGAAATATTAAGAGCAAACAATATGTAACTTGCACACTAACCTTCAGTGCATCAGGCTGTGCAAAGTACGTGACTCCTCCTGCTTTCATGGGAAGCCAGATGTCAATCATCTGTGCAGCAATATGGCTGAGGGGTAAGTAGCTCACGACCACTTCCTGTTGCTTATCTGCATCTGTCAGGCTCACATCTCGGCCAGTTACAAATGCTGTCCATGTGAGCTATAGAAGTAGAGAGTGAACATTTTAGTATGACAGGTGATTCCATAGTAGTCCATATTTCCTTATGTTTTTGTTACAGTTTGCTCAAAAGTTTTGGGTTAAATACAGGGTATGTTTTGCATTCAACTTACATTGTCGTGACTAAGCATGACTCCCTTTGGCTGGCCCGTGGTTCCGGATGTGTAGATCAGTGTGCAGCACTGATTAGGTTTCTGGGAGCTGATGATATCATCCAGCTGAACATCAGGCTCATCACGGCCCAGCTCCATAAACTCTGCCCACTATGTGTATCGGATATTTACATAGCAAATGTCAGATTTCAATTAGTAATGGAGGGGGATTAAAACAGAAAGATGGTCTGAGAGCTGAATTGAAAATATTTGACTAATCAAATGTACCGTGTAGAGATTGGGCTTTTTCTCTTTGAGCTCATCTTTATACTGGATAATGGCTTTTAGGTGTGGTAATTTGTCCTGGACCTGAAATGAAGCACACGCACAAAGAATAAGAGATCATCAGGAAAAAGCCTACAGCAGATGGAAGCCTAATTTTTAATGTGTTTATTCCGGCGACATGAACGTCTGATTAAACTAGAGACCCTGAGGAACAGATATGAGAACTGAGACCAGAAATAACCAGCTAAATTAGAGAAGTTCACTTCCAGAATGAAAATTTACTCACATGAACATCTTGGATGACATTGGTGGTCTTTCTTCAGTCGAAAAGAAATTAAGATTTGAGGAAAACATTCCAGGATTTTGCTCCATATAGTGGACGTCAGTGAAGGCCAATGGGTTGAAGGTCCAAATTGAAGTTTCAATCCAGCTTTAAAGGGCTCTACAAGGGTCTTATCTCTATAAGGGTCTTATCTATTAAAACGATCTGTCATTTTCTAAGAAAAATACAAATTTATATACTTTTTTATCCACAAATGCTCATCTTGGACTAGCTCTACCTCACACATTATGTAATCACGCATACGTGACCCAGTGTTTACAAAGCGAACGTGCAAAGAAAGTCAAATGCCCTTTACAAAACGACGACGTTGGATGATTTTGAAGTTTGAGGAGAAAATGAGATGAAGTTTTTTGCCCTACACTACCTTTTTGAACCAAAGTACACAGACGAAGAACTAACCGCACGTGACTTTTCCAACGCACGTGCGCATCGAAGAGCTAGTGCAAGACTAGCATTTGTGGTTAAAAAGAAAATGACAATTATTTCTCCGCTGGGATCGTGTAGAGCCCTTTGAAGCTGCATTGAAATTGCAATTTGGACCTTCAATCCGTTGGCCACTGTTGACGTCCACTATATGGAGAAAATCGAAGAATGTTTTCCTTAAAATAAAAAAAAAGTTAATTTCTTTTCGACTGATGAAAGAAAGACGTGAACATCTTGGATGACGTGGGGGTGAGTAAATTATCAGGAAATTTTCATTCTGGAAGTGAACTTCTCCTTTAAAGGCAGAACTATTAACATTTATAAAGTCATTCTCATTACTACTATTATTGTAAAATTATTATTTTAAAAAATAACTATATATTCTTTAAATAGTATTATTATTATTTTTTTTTTATTAATGTTTTTTTTTTTTAATTACAGTTATGAGAATTTAGGGCATAAGGATTTTTTTCTGCATTTTCCCACTATTTATTACTATCTAGATTTAAATATGTTTCTGTTTTAAATAAATGCTATTCTTTTGAACTTTTAAAATCACAAAAAATATTGTTTTTACTGTATAAAAAGACTTGTTTCAAAAACATTTAAACTGACTCCAAAGATTTGAACAGTAGTGTAGATAAAAATTCTGATCTGAGTTTTAGAAAAACTTCTAGATAGGTTTAATTGAAAATGGGGGCTTCACTTTCATTACCTGCAAGATCTTCTGCAGCTGTTTGTGATTTTCCACCACAAGGATGTTGGCCTGGCAGTTCTCTGCCACATACTGGCATGCCTCAGGCGAGTTGGTGGTGTAGATGCCCACAGCAAACCCCCTGTCAACGACACACAGAATCCCTCAATAAACATCCTCAAGTTAACCACAAGCTGTAACCACAAGGTGAACAGTTCTACAACAGAACAACAACTTTACCACCATTCTGACTCCACCTATGTGTTTACCAATCCAGACCAGGTTATGCTGTTTAACAAAGCAGGTTGTGCCTTTAACTATCTGTCTTCACTAAAGTCATAAAGACGGCCGGACAGTTTATGGCACAAGAGAAGCCACTATTTGAGGAATCATTTGATGAAATGATTAAAGCTTTGTTTGGGACAAACACAGCCATTTGCTGATAACGAGTTATTACAGCAGACTGCATATATGTTTGTGGTTGATTTGAAGACTCATGTAAATGACAAAGTGAAAAACATCCTAATTGTAAACACTTACCCAGCTAAAATAGCCCCGATGTCAGCAATAAACCACTCGACAGAGTTGAACCCGAGAATACCGACGCCGTGGTACCGCTCCAGACCAAGCTGTGAACATACACACATAGTCAGCACATGTACGCTGGCCTGATTTGAAGCTTAAAGTATTGCATTTATCTTCATTTAAGATGTTTACTAGTTCAGGAACTACAAAATGTCATCCAGTTCTTAAAGTTTTGTAACAAGACATTAAAGATAAACAATGTGTCAAGCAGTTCAACTGAATCAGTAAAAATATCCAGCTTAAAATAATAATTCTTTAGTGAGTCAGACATTTTTCTATTATTTTTTTAGTATGGATGAATGTGCCAAGCTGCAGTCACATCAGGCAAATTCCCGAACGCATTCCGTGCCACCTTACACCTCTTTTGTAAAGTCTTTTCTTTGTGTTTATGCTGCCTAGGGTTTACACAACTCGATCTGAATTGCTCCCACAGGGTTTGAGTAGGACAAGTTACACTCCTTTTTTGTTTCACCACAAACAAAACCATGGAAATCTGCCCACATTGGCCACCAGGCATGACGTCCTGTTCCCCACAGGGAGAATGTTTCCAACTGGGAGTTAAACCTCATCCCAAGACTAGGACTTGGAAAAACTGAAGAGGATAAACAAAAGCTTTCCACTGGAAAGAGAGAAACTATTCTCAGGTTATGTGGCCAAATATCCTCAAGCTGCTCAAATGTTCTTGAATTGATTAAAATCAATTCAGGAACATGTCCAGGTCATGTTACACCCCAAACGCAAAAGGCAAAATGTGAAATTATATATTTTGAATAAAGAAAAACCCATTTTAGAACATCCGCCCTAATTCTTATTACTTTAATGTGAACATAGATAAATACAAGTTTAATTACCATAATGGAAATAAATAAAACATGGTAAAAAAGGGGCTTAATTTACTTTATTCAGAATATTTATGATTTCTGTGTTTTGAATTTATGGTGAAACAGGACCAGGACTTGTCCCAGACCTCTTATCATACAATGCACTAATTGGGACACTTTCTCCCTGAGGTAACCTGAGGTCAAATGCTTTACTCAAGGACACAACAGTGACTGCATGAGATCTGTCTGTGATTTCAATAACGGTTACATCAGTTTATGTGTGTTTATACGGTTTTAAGTGTTTATTATCAGGCACCATTAGGAAAAAACATTCCTTTTATCAGGGACTTCACAGAGTAATTTCAGATAAGACTGTAATGCTAAACAGCCATAATCTCAACAGCAATGTCAAGAGGATAATGAAAATTACTAGTTACTCAATTGTTAAACAATAGAAAGCCATTAGTCAAATCTGTTATGCTACCTAGGTGCTAGACTCAAAACTCTTGTTAATGCTTCTCACCTCTGTGTTACAATTAGGGCTGAACAATAAGGCCCGGGATCAGAGTGAAAGAATCGCAGGGTAGTTGACAGTCTGTCAGTTCCTTTTCAGATTTAGTTTTGGGTGTTAAGTATTGAATAGTGTTGTAATTTCTGCTGGTTTCAGTCTAGCTGGCTTTATCTATGTCAGCTACTGCGTCGTGGTACTCTCATGAATGCGTGTCGATTGACACCGAAGCCAAGAATTTGTTGAATGAAGTTTACACAAAAAGTGTTCTTGTAGCTTCATAAAATTATGGTTGAATCACTAATGTCACTTCAGTGATGTCCTTACTAGATTTCTGTGCCTTGAATGTGTCAGTTGTTGTCTATGCAGGCTCAAAAAGCTCTTGGATTTCATCAAAAATATCTTAATTTGTGTTCTGAAGATGAACGAAGGTCTTACAGGTTTGGAATGTCATTAGGATGAGTAATTATGACAGAATTTTTATTTTTGTGTGAACTATCCCTTTAACAGTCCTCACCTTGAGGAAGCTCTTGGCAGCAGTGCGGCAAGACTTGTAGTACTCGTTGTAAGTCATGGTTTTCCACTGTTCTCCCTCTTTCCAGCCCAGCGCGTTGTAGTTGCCGAAGCGTTGGACTGTATTAGTGAACAGCTGGTTCACAGTCAAAGGAGGTTCAGCCTCAGGTCCGGACTCACCCATTCTGAGCTTCACCTCTCCATCCCTTTGTGCAGTCCAGAGCTCTGTGCCTTTAGTCGGCAGGGAGAGGGAGTTGGGACGAGGGGTGGCACCTACAAAGCAAACAGCCATTTAT